>BQNB010035955.1:0-50479 GCA_026074375.1 Tanacetum coccineum | reverse complement strand
TGAAGTGTTATGGTTCCTATTTATAGGCGAAATGGACTTGGAGGCCAAGGGACGTTATGTGATCTGATGATGACATGTAGAAGGTCTAGAGGGTGATGAGTAGGGTCTATAGGATGTGTTGGTTATGCTAGAAACAAGCTTTGGTTAGTTGGTTTGCTTTGGTGATGCCGCAGCTAAACAAGGAATGAAAAAGAAGCCATGTGCAATTTTTAATCTATAAATGAAGTAGATATTTGTGTGAGGTGCTTGTAAGCAGCTTAGGGATGAAGTAGCTTAGTCATTAGGGTTCGGATTGAGTTTTCTAACTTGTAATTCGTGTACATTTGATTAATAATGTTAGATTACTGATCCTAAGACTTATATTAAGGATTATAATCAAAATTTGATAGGTAGTTTAGGTTAAAATGGGTAGAAAATGAGTAAACGGGTCAAAAGTTACAATTAGGGCATGCTCAATTAGGGTTTTCAAGCTTTGTTTCTTGTACATTGTAGTTAATATGGTGAAATGATGATGGAAAGTGATTGATAATGTTGTAATTTATGTTATTACCACTTATTTGAGAGTTGGTTTGAGTTTACAATGGATAAAAATCAAGAAACGGGTCATAGTTTATAAACTAGCTCGGTTTTAGGGTTTAGGGGTTTGAATTAGGGTTTTGAGTGTAAAAGATGTATGAAAGTTTATGAAAAGAATAATTAGGGTTTACACATTGTATATTGAGTGTAGTAGCTTGCACACAAGTGGTGGTGAAGAGATTAGAATGAAAACGGAGGTAAAACGTCTATTTTGGAGATCATGCTTAATGACTTGTACATTGAGCTTTTAGAGACTTGTACTTTGACTTGAAGAGATTTGATATTTCAAATGAGATGTTATATTACTTGTACATATGCTTTAGTAGCTTGTGCATTCACTTTAGATGTTAATCCTTCATGGAATTAGGGTTTAAAGGCATATGATAACGGTTTAAAGCATGTTTTGATATAACGTTGCGAATGGTGCATTATAGGAATAATGTACTTTGTAAAAATGATATTATGATATTGACTTGATATATTATGATGATTGATTGACATATATGAAGATAGGATTGCCATATGTAGGTTGCCTGAGCCCGTTAACTTTAGTTATGCAAGAAATGTTGCACATTGAGATATTGGCAAAGTAAGTAATGTAATAAAGCGAAAAATTTCCCTGAAAAAGGTGAGTTCATATATAATTGATAGATTGTACATCATCTAACTTAATAGATGGATATTTACATTTATGAAAATTGCAGGTTGTTATAGTCCCCCATTCTTACAAAAATCTCGTCCCGAGATTTAATTTGAGAAAATAGATGAGGATATTTGGCACGAATTTCGTCTTTGCGTTCCCATGTAAACTTTGGCCCTCTTTTAGAGTTCCATCGTACTTTGACTATAGGAATATGACTTCGCTTTAGCTGCTTGATTTCACAGTCCATTATTTCCACTGGTTCTTCTACAAAGTTGAGTTTGTCGTCGAGTTGAGTTATTTCAATTGCAATAATAAGTGATTTATCTGGATTATAAAAATAAGCACTTCTTGAGATTAGAAACGTGGAAAGTATTGTGGATACTACTAAGCTCTTCGAGAAGCTCTAGTTTGTACGCCACTGGGCTAATTCGTTCAAGAATTTTGAATGGTCCAATGTATCGTGGATTAAGCTTTCCTTGTTTTCCGAATCGAAAGATACCCTTACGGGGTGATACTTTTAACATAACGCGATCGCCAACTTGAAATTCTAAAGGCTTTCCCCTTACATTGGCGTAACTTCTTTGTCGATCTCTTGCAGCTTGTAAGCGTTGACGAATTTGTATGATTTTTTCAGTGGTTTCTTGAATTATTTCTAGTCCCGTAAGTTGAGAATCTCCAACTTCGGCCCAGCAAACAGGTGATCTACACTTTCAACCATAAAGTGCTTCGAACGGTGCTGCCTTGATACTGGCATGATAACTGTTATTGTAGGAAAATTCTACCAATGGTAAATGTTTATCCCATCCTTTCCCAAAATCTATAACACAAGCTCGTAGCATGTCTTCGAGTGTTTGGAGGTGTTCTTTCATCTCTTTGTCCCATCGGTTTCAGGTTGATATGCGTGTATCATGTCTAGTTGTAACCAAAGAATTTTGCAATGATTGCCAGAATCTGGATGTGAAATGACTGTCACGATCCGAGATGATAGAGATTGGCACGCCATGTCGAGAGACTATTTATTTGATATATAACTTGTAAGTGTTTCATACTTTCAGTCGTAGAATAGGTATGAAATGTCGTGATTTTGGTAAGATGATCGACATATGACCCAGATGGATCCATGTCTGGTTGGGTTTGGGGTTGCTTTGTAATGAAATCCATGGTTAATCCTCTCCCCTTTTTCAAATTAGGAATTTTTAGTGGTTCCTACTGAAGACCGGATGGCTTGTGTCAGTCTGCGTGTCTCTATGTTCCTTGGTATTTTGAACTTGATGACATAATTCTGACGGGTTTGGCCGGCTGGGGTGGGGGGCACGTTGTATGGTATAGCGAGCACACTCCACCCTTAAATTGTCATTATTTTTGCCACCATAGTGTTTCTTTAATTCTTGGTACTTCTATATCAGAACCGGTGTGAATAGACATAATTTGATTTTATGAGAATCATGCGCATGATAAGTTCTCTCAAAGACTGCCAAAAGTGGGTGTAACGCAGCTTGTCGGTTTTTGAATACAACAATGTGTCCTGATCAGGTCGAATTTCAAATGTTTGTGTCATTCCTACTAGGATTGTCGATTTTTGACATTTTTCTTCTTTGAGGGCTGCATTTTGGGCTTTCGAGAATTTGAGATGGGAATTTTTGGATAAAACGGTTCGATTAATGCTAGAACTCGGAGAGGTTTGATTTGTTTCTTTCGGCTTAAGGCATCTGCTACAACATTTGCCTTTCCGGGATGATAGCAATTCACAATCATAAGCTGCGAGTTTAGTTAATTCTAACCATCGGCGTTGCTCATTATTCTCAATTCTTTTAGTCAGAATGTAAATCATGTGTGAAGGCTCTTAGTTGATCAGTGTGGAAAACTGTACACGCTTTTTACCGTTATAGATAGTGTCTCCAGATTTTTAAGTTAGCGTAATTATTACTGCTCCTATATTCAAGATTCATAGTGGTATAGGTTTTCTTCATGATGGGTTTTTGAGTTGTCGAGATGCATATAGCAATGATCTTTTTCTCTTTGGCATATAATAAGCTCTAACCCGTTGTGAGATATGCATCACACAGTTGAAACGAACATATAAATCGTTTCTCCTTCTGGTAATTGCTAAGATTGGTGCTTACACAGAGTTTTTGTTTAAGGAGTTCTGGAAAGTATGATTCTTTTCTTGCTCCCAGATATATAACTCTTGCTTTTTTTGGTTCATTTTGTAGTCAAAGGCTCTTTTGCCAATTTTGAAAAACCTTCGATATAAATCTTGCGTAATAGCGGCGAGTTCACTAAGATTGCGCACTTCTGTGGGTTGTTGGTGGGAGATGTCAATACTTAATCAGCTTCAATCCTTGACAGGGTCAAATGATGAAGTCCATGACGATCGATGGGATGGACCAAGAAATTACAACGATATGAATCCTGAAATTCAACCTTTTGTTCGAGATCTTGGCGGACAATTTTGTGTTTTCGGAAGTAGTAATTCCAAGATAATTCTGAGATGATTTGCATGTTCTTCTTCGTTTACGAGAAAATATATAAGATTATAATTCGATAAACACTATTTACGGAATTGAGCCAGTTTAATGGGTTTACATACACGATTAATGAGATCCATGATGTACTCGCAGGAGCGTTGTGTTAAACAAATAGGCAGACTTGGAAATTCATTAGTGTCCGTTATCTTAGTTCTAAAAGCAAGTCTTCGGATATATTCTTTTTCCTTCTTATCTCAGTTGGATGATAACTGATTCTTAAGTCGATTGTTTGAAGAAACTGCTTGTTGAAAACTTGAAGTTGACTCGAATTGTCATTGATTCCTTGGTAATGGAAACCGTTCTTGTATGTAAGTTATTCAACTCTGGTGTATCGATACACATTCCTAAATGATTCGTCCTTCTTTTTCACAATTTAAGAAAGGAGCTCCCCTAAGGCGATGTACTTGGTCGATATGAACCTCAGTCGGTAGTTTTTGAAGTTGGTTAGATAACTCTGCATTTCTGTAAGGAGCCATCTATAAGGTGTTCGAAGTTTCAGGTTGCTAGCTCGGGGGTTAAGTCAGTTTGGATTCTACTTGGCGAACGGGAGGAAGACCAAGTAGATCTTCAAGAAAAACATCTGGAAATTCTGTGGACTAAGGGAAGGTTTCTAGTTTCTGTCTGTCTGATTTGTGTTTCTCCATTACTTGAATCATGAAAACTGACAACCTTCGGGAATTATCTACCTTTCTGGTTTTTATATAGGATGATGATGTGATTTAGTCGAGCTTCTACTTCGATCACTTCGTATGATTAAAGTTTGCGCATCGTTGATAGGAATGGATACAATTTTTAATCACAATGTATTTGTTGGCTATGATTACTTGGATAAACAGTCGCATACTGATGACATCGTCGAAACTGCCAAGCTTAATTGAGGGCATTGAGATGATTTCGAATGGTTGATTAGCAGAGTTTTAAAGTTGTGCTAGCGCTTTAATAACAGTTGTGTTTGTGCTTACTGTTACGTTTCCGTCAGCCAGTTCAATATCTAAAAGGTATTTATTGTAATAGTGGAATTATTTAGCTTATGAGGCAAGCGATTAGGATTATAAGCTCTATAAGCTGGAATCAAACAATACTTTGACTAAATGTGATTTATATAGAACATACCCGTAAACTTTAGGTTCGGTCTTGTTAAGCATACCTATTCTTTCAGAATGTAGGCTCTTCCTTGGGCATTGATTGTTGGTCTTGCGGCACTTGAATTTGTATAATGCCCTCTTTTCTCACAGCATGACATATAAACTGGCAGATGGTATGTGATTTACTTCCAGGTGGGCTGCTTCTTGTTTTGGAGAAGTGTCTTACTCGCAATATGACCGCCTTGTTGCAATATTTATATTTGCCGTACAAGGCCCAGCTATGATCGTTGGAAATTGCAATCTCTTAACAAAGGTGAGATCTCGGCATACACTATATTTTCGGAGGTATTAGTAACAGCATCGGCTTCTACGACAGTTTCTTGCCTTCGGGTTTTGTTCTGTTGACGATTGTTTGTAGCGATTGGTTGTGGTGTTGCGGTGTAGTTGTTGTTGCTGAGGGTTAGTGTTGTTGAAAAGTATTCTTTTGTCGTCAAATATTTCTTTTGTTGTCCTCGATACTTGCATTGGGAGGTATGCTTACGTACGTATCCATTAGCGTTTGGGCTATGTTGATGGCTTGCTCTAAAGTTTGAGGTTTAGACGGCATAGAAAGCATTTCTTTCAATGCTGTTTCGAGGTAGTCCCCCGATGATGATAAGTGCTGTCCAGTGTTCATCGTTGATTTGGAACATGTTTTTGGAACATAGAACGTTATTCTTTTAGAATGCTTCTAACATAAGGTTGTAAGATCATTTCGCTTTTACAAATACGATTGTAAAGTTCTTCTATCATCTTTTGATTCTCAGTCGGGGACAATATTGTTTGTCAAAGCTCTTTTTTTTTGACTCAGTAGGTGATTTGATTGGTCTTGCTTCTATTTCCCATAGGCTGGGCATATGCATTCCACCAGGGGACAAGGCATCGTTTGTTAAGATGTGTAACAGTATCAAAGTTACTTTATTCTCTTCGTCACATCTGCTTTTTGTTTTTTTAGTTTATATGTGATTTTTTTTACGGGAGAGACTATGATTCAGTTCGTTCAAACCAGCGAATAAGGCCTACTGCTACTTCTGTACCATTAAAGCAGAAAGGTTGACAGTTGAAAACTCTTTGTTGGTTTCCTGTTTTCATGCAGGAGGTCCAGTAGGACGGGTTGTTTCTGTCGGGATACTATGCATTGCATTGTCGCCGCTTGTAGCTTCTAAAGATGAGGTGGACGCACTATCAGAACACTAAATTTCTAATGGTCTTGAGCATAGCCGGGTACTTCCGTTGTTGATGCTCTTTTGAGAGGCCATTCTTGACACAACAAAGATAACACGTATATGAAATGATTTCATAAAGTTTATGCTTGTTCTTCTTTAAAATGATTTAAAGAGAAATGCTGATTTTTTGAATGCTTAAGATAATGCTTTCATTTATAGCATTTTTTAACAATGGTGATATCTAAGGTTATGGGTATGATGTATGTGAATGTATGATGGTTGAATGATGATATGAATGTCTGAATAATGATGAGATGATTAACTGGAGTAAGCAAACAACATAGGTAGTTGTACGGATTGCCTTTGTATTTAAGAAGACTAAGTCTTGTTTGCTAGTTCTTACATAGTCAAGTGATTTGACAAGTGTTTTTATTTATACCACATTTCGTGGTGTATGGATTAAGCTAAAATTGGAAATTTAAAACTAAAAAGTGGATGATCAATCCATCGGTGTCTTGAGTTAGATGATGGATCCATGAGATTTTCTTGTCGTTGCTTGGTGGACGGTTTCCTTGGTCGTTGATGACTTCTTTCCTATTCAGAAAATGCCTATTAAGCAGGCTAGAGGTAACGTTTATGGTTGCATCTGATTTGCTTCCTCTGAGTGTCGCGGAAAATCGGAGTATGAGCTTGTGAAGTCTGGCTTATAGGAGGCATCAAATTCTCATTGAATAATTATCTAGTTCCTTTTCGAGCCCCTTCGGTTCCTGTTTTCAATATTGCTCGAAGTTTTGATTGGGTGATTGATCGGGGCTATTATTTATTAGATATCTAGGATTTGCTCCTCATGATCGCACGATAGTGAACTTTCGGTGGTTTCGCCAATCTCAAAAGTTTAAGGTTGGTGGAAACGGGTGGTAGAAGAAGATGATTTTTTGTTGGTGTGCAAAGAAGTCTTCTGTAAGAAAGCATTCTTGAAGTAGCTTTGGCAGCGCGTATGATAATTGGAGGCGGGATATTTGGTGATTTTTATTTGTATAGGGCAAAAGGCTTGTATATTCCATGTAAGGGTCATTGGGAAATAGTACGAAGGGTCGGTGAAGTTAACTGGGATGCAATTCTAAAGATGAATTGGAGTCACTAGAGTTAGTTTCCTTGGAGAGGCGGGACACGGGACATAATCCGGAGAAGCGGGGGGAATATAGATTTGGGAAATTGCGAAGCAGAAAGGCATCCTCTAACTTGGCAATAGGATGGGAAGGGGGAAGACTCATCGTTCTGCTTAACAAACACAGCAGTAAATATAAATAATTAATTTTATTTAGTAATTAATAGTTATGTACTTTACATACCATTCCGGGAGATATTAGCAGTCACGGAGGACTTCCTGTCGATGGAAAAAAAGAAAAGTAGTTATAGTTAAGTTTTTATCCCTTTGTTTGTGTTTTTCTCTAGTAAAGTTGGCTCTTGATACCAAATTGTAACACCCCCACATTTTTTACAAAGATAGCAGCGGAAGCTATTCTGAGGTATTAATTCAACGTACAACAGTACATAATCATAGGAACACGAATCAAGAAGAGATCGTTTTTGAAAATAAGAGTTATATTCAATATTTCTTCAAAGTTTTTACAAACCGAGAGGTTCCTAAATCTATGTACAATAAAGTTTTGATGTATTATGGTTTTCCATCTTCATGTCCTCGCCACTCCGTGCTTTTAGTTATCCTTGGAGATTAAAACATGCTAAAAAGTCAAGTACAAAGGTTGAGTGAATTCATAGGTTTGAGTAATATAATTTGAATGCAAATGCGATATTTGGGTTACGTAGATATACACCAGTATTGAAAAACTTATGTTATTATTCCCCATTAGCTCTATTGTGTGTGCCGAAGGTTAGGGTATGGATTCGTTATTGCCCTGCAGGGTACTATTGCCTAAAAATACCCACCTGATTTGCTTAGTATGTGCAATGGTTTCTCGTAACATGGGTACACCAAGGGGGGACGTCCAGCCCAAATAAGATCTATTCACATCTTTTCGCATACTACGGAGGGAGCAAAAGTGAAATGTTAACGGTTCATGATTATGGGGAGATTGTATAGGCAAAATAGTTACTTAGCAATAGTAGAAATTGAAATAGTACTACAGAAAATTATTGCATTCATGTTTGATAGCTGTATCCCCTCTGCGCGGGTTTTATAAAGATTGAAATGCGAGGCTAGAACTTACCTGAATAGTTATAGGGAATTTGATAGCCAATTTGATATGCAAATGATTAGTAACGGCTTCGTCTACGGGCAAATCATTGGTTAGTAATTTATGTCAAGTGCTTAGTTTGATTGAAATATGAAAGTGTAAGATTTTCATCATGTCTGTGTTTGGATATAAATATAAACTTCATAAACCGTTTGGGGCATCATAATTAAGAAGTCAATCAGTAACCTTTGAGGAGCTAGGGCACTTTAAATCAATAAACCCTCAAAACAAACTCTCAGTCAGAACGTATA
Organism: Tanacetum coccineum; assembly: GCA_026074375.1. Classification (NCBI taxonomy): domain Eukaryota; kingdom Viridiplantae; phylum Streptophyta; class Magnoliopsida; order Asterales; family Asteraceae; genus Tanacetum; species Tanacetum coccineum. The sequence goes on along the minus strand of BQNB010035955.1, from coordinate 41,933 downwards.
TACAAGATAGTAACTCCTGTAATATTATAGCTTCCCATTTAGTGTATTGTGGGTAGGATATGAAATCTGGAATGATTTTGTTGAAACGCACATCGATGAGAATTGATATAATAGTTATAACTATAGTAGAGCAGGTTTAAGCACTTTTATTCATATTGGAAATGTTTTATAGCCCGCAAGCGTTTAAATTATAAGTTATTTGTCTTGTATATGTTTGAACGTTTTTTATTGTTTTTATAGATGATTTTTAAATGTTACATTTTAGACCTGGAGTTTAAAAAGTGGCAGGAATAAACTTGGAGTTTTGCCTTGTTTACGCTTTGGGTCCCTCAAGTTTTAATCGATATACTCCAAAGTAAACATTGTCTTTAAAAGTAACATAAATAGTCCTTGTTAAGTTATTAACTTAGAAATAAAATGACCACTTTTTAGTCCTTTAGTTTTATTAATAGTTTCTGAAAGTTACGATATATCCATTTTGCATGGATAATTTTTTACACAACCAATGTAAATTGCAATGCAAGCTTATTTTAACAATTTAAACAGACATTTATAAGTTTAATAAATAAAATATGAAGATTTAACACAACGTAAGTTTAAACTTAACGATTCGTTAAGCTAGAAGCAAAAGGGTCATATTAGGGTTTTACAAATGATAACTCTCGGGTTTTAGCTCAAAGTACTTTCATAGACTTTATCACATAGCACTTTTTTTTAATGTTAGTTAAGTCTTTTTTTAATTTTTTTTGGGGGGTAATAATTGATTATAACTATAGTTTACAAGCTTTAGCTTCTAGGATTAAGCAAAAACATGAGATTAGGGTTTCAAGTGTACGGTTTTAGATCAAAAAGGTATAACACATAGGTTTTTGAGTTCAAAGCTTTATATTATGATTTTAGCATGTTCATATGAACTTATTAAAGGTTATGAATACCGAATTTAAGTTAGATAACCTTAGGTCTGAGCTTATAGCTTAGAAACGGGTCGGATTGGAATCTGGGATTTTAGCTTTCGTTACGCCAGAATAACAACTCCGGGCTTCGTTTCTTTGTTTCTTTTGCTTCCTTTCTGTACTTGAGCCTTCTTAAGACCTTTAGGATATATTTTAGAGCAAGAAGTATTGGCTTCTATGTAAGCGGTTATAGAGGAAAGGAAGTCGGGGGTATGAAGAAAAATGAAGTGTTTAGGTTGCTATTTATAGTTGAATGACCCTTAAAGCTCAAGGAAAGCTTTCAATCTTAGTTAGGGCACACAAGAGACCTAGAGGGTGATGAGGAGAAGCTAGTATATGAGTTGTATAAGCTAGGAAGTAGCTTTGGTGTGTTGTTTGTCCTTTGTGTCTGCGGATTAAAGAAATGAAGAAATAAAGGGGTGATGTGGCTCATTTTAAGACCAAGAATGGAGTAGATATTTGTGTGAGATGCTTGTAAGCTGCTTAGAAGAGAAGTAGCATGGTCATTGAGGTGCTTGGTTGCAAGAATAACTTTCAAATGGGTCACTTTGCGCGCAAAGGTTTTTGATTTTCGGGTTCATTAGGGCTGTCGCTATTAGGGTTTTAATGCTTTTGTTTTGCTTGTACATTGTTGTTAATATGATTGAAGTGATGATGGAATAGTGATTTTAAGGTTTTATTTATGTATTAACATTTGATTTGGAGTTTGGTTTGAGATTTACAATGATATGAAATCAAGAAATGGGTCATAGTTTTGAAAAAAACTAAAATCTTAGCTCGTGTTTTCCTGGGTTTAGGGTTTGAATTGTGGGTTTATTGAGTGGTAAAGATGTTTGAAAGTTTTATGAAGACATATTTTAGGGTTTACACATGTTTATTGAGTTGTTGTAGCTTCAATACATGTGGTGGGTGAGAGATTAGAATGAAAACGGAGTTTAAAACGCGCTATGCTTTTAGATATGCTTAATGACTTGTTCCATTGAGTTTTATGGATTGTACTTTGACTTGAAGATATTTTATATTTCAAATGAGAGAGTTTATATTACTTTGTATATGATTTTAGTAACTTTGTGATTTTATTTAGTATGTTAATCGCACTTCATGGAAATGTAGGTATAATGGCATATGATAACGTTTTAAAGCATGTTTTGATTGATAACGTTGCGAATGGTGCATTATAGGTATAATTGTACTTTGTAAAATGATATTTATGATATTGGATTGATATATTATGAGATTGAGTTGACAATATATGAAGAAAGGATTGCCATATGTAGGTTGCCTTGGAGCCCGCGTTAACTTTAGTTATGCAAGAAGATTATTGCACATTGGGAGATATTTGGTCAATGTTAAGTAATGTAATAAAGCAGAAAAATGTTACCCTGAAAAAGGGGAGTTCTAAATATAATTGATAGGATTTGTAAGCAGTCATCTAACATTAATTAGTATGGTTATTTACATTTATTGAAAATTGCGGGTTTGTTATTAATATGGTTTGTACACTATTAATATCTTGACTTGAGCTTTCAGCTTACTACATAGACCGGCATTTTCTTATTTTCTCCAACAGCTGTCTCTTTTCGCTACTACTGGTACTCTTTCTTTTTATATTGAAGTTCACAGCGTTTACACTTTTATAGTCATGGATGGGACAAAGGTAATCAAACTTTTATTAGTAGGTACTGAAAGTTCTAAGAAGTCTATTAATTCTTTTTCTAATGGGTGTGATCTATCTTAGTTTGTCTCTAGATTGATTGGACGGACTTGCGTCTTTTCCTAATCGCATAAGTAGTTGCTTTTGAGACATGAGGAGTGTTTAGGATTGAGCTTATAAATAATCAAAGCTAAACGCTATTTACTTTACTGAATTACTTATGTATAGCTCTTATTTGACACTTATATATAATTTTTTTTAATTTTGTTATTAGGAGTGCGATACTTTTAAAATTATGTTTAGTTAGCTCTGTTTAGGTCTGATTTTATCGAGTCCTGCATTATGCGTTACTCTCTCTACATTCATGTTTATTACTGAAGAGACTGTAATCTCATATTCGCTATGTTTCACCTGTCAGATTCATCAAGGAACGGAAGAAAAACTATCCACAAAAAGAGACATCTGTTGGAACTAAGTTTGCTGCATTGCCATAGAGGCGGTCCTTTACCTCTTAGGCTGTTTAGGTGTTGTCTTGAACTAAATGCTACCCTGAGTGAATTTTCATTTGCACTTCTAGGCCAGGGATATGAGGATACAAAGGTACTTTCCTACATTAGTGTATTATGCGAGTCTCTATTTGTCACTTCTTCCTTTTCATATTTCAAAATTTTTTAATGCAAATTTATCTTTTCATTTGTAGTACCTTATGAAACGACAAAAACAAATAATCAATGGCTTGATTGAGGAAGCTCTACTAGAATCTGAGGCTAAAGGCGTGAAGGTGTTTAGCCTTGGTCTACTCAACTAGGTGACTACACAGGAATTTTATATGCAGGTGACAATATAGATGGTTCATTTAAATTAATATATGTTGTGTAACTATTTTAGGGGGAGGGATTAAATAGAAGTGGTGAGCTATTCGTAAGAAAAAATCCACAAACAAAAGTGAAGGTCTTGGATGGAAGTAGTTTAGCAGTTGCGGTGGTCTTAAACAGCATTCCAAAAGGAAGCACTCAAGTCATTTTTAAAGGCAATTTCGATAAGGTTCTGAGCTTGCTGGAAAAGGAAGGTATTTTTATTTTGGTGCCAGTTTCATTCCTGCGTCGATTGAGTATGCGAAAGAGGTCTCGCCGTTGTGTACTACGCTTTCTAGAGACGGATGGAGTGTGAGAACTGTTGAGCATTTGCTTTCGGCTTTGGAGGGGACTGGTGTCGATAATTGTCGTATTGAGATTTTTAGCTCTCATCACAATGACACGTCAGCTGAGGTATGATCTGTTTTTGAAAGTTAATGTTTATTTACATTAAGTGCTTATTAGCGATAAGGAAAACAAAGGTAATAACTACTTATTTTACACTGAAACAAGTACTTTTAAATAATCATTCCTTATTGTAATGCATATAAGCACTTTACAATAAGCAATCCAAAACGCTTCCCATGATTAGGTTATTGTGTTTCACTATGCCCAGAGACTTAAAAGCATAATAATTAGATAATCACTTGCCAAGTGCAATGCCAAATACTACCAAAATAATTTTCGACTCTGGATCCTTTTGCCTGGTCCCGCAATCGCACATCTGAGCCAAACACATATCTTTGAGTAGAAGATTTTTCTATGTTTTCAATGGATGGAGAGACAACTATTTCTCAGGTTAGTTTTATATGCATAAAAACCTTAAACATTGTCAAAGTTATGACATGTCTGCTGACACATATTGTTTGACAGTTGCAGTTTCAGTTTACCTAAGTTTTAAGATCTTAAAAGTTGATTAAAATTGTTTTCTCCAGGGATTGCCAATAATCAAACATTGTCGTTCTTTGCATGTGCACACGAGGTTAGTGTTTTTTTATTCATTATTTTACATTTAATACTTAAGGATATAGCCTATGTTTCATATCTCTATGTGAGAAATTGTGAAATAAACCTTACAAATGCATTTAGTCACGTTGATTTATACTTTTTGTTGATTCAATACAAACTGTTGACTCAAAATAACCAATTTGAGTGTACTTTTTTTATTCATTATTTTACATTTAATACTTAAGGATATAGCCTATGTTTCATCTCTATGTGAGAAATTGTGAAATAAACCTTACAAATGCATTTAGTCACGTTGATTTATACTTTTTGTTGACTCAATACAAACTGTTGACTCAAAATAACCAATTTGAGTGTACATTCACTAAATTTGTAAGATGGTTTCAAAACTGTTACACTTTTATAAGATTATGCAAATGTGATGAATCAAAGGGGTATTTGAATCATGAATTTGTTTCTAATCAATTAAAAAACATTTTTTGGAAAGTTGTGAAGTTGCCTAGAGATTATTATTTAGTTCAAGTGCTAATAATCCATGTATTTGCATAAAGATGTTACTACACCTAATAAGGAGGAGCTGATCTAATCCATGTATTTGCAGAAAGATGTTACAACACCTAATAAGGATGAGCTAATCCGTGCATTCAACGATGACCATAAGGCGGTGTGTAAAGCACTAAAGGTAAAGTATTTATATATTTGATTTGTGAATGTCACTGTCTTTTAGTTTTTCAGTATCTCTTGCTCTTATCTGCTCTATTACTTTATCTGCTCTATTACTTGATATGATTTTATTTTTTTATCTCATATGCCAAAAAGTTGACGGAATATAGTCTCATTTGTCAAAAGGAACATCCACTTTTTAACATATCATGGCCCTATTTTAAGATTATGCATGTGGGATTGGTGGAGCTGATTGTGGACCATTTATTTCACCTCAAACTGTGCAGCTGAAAAGCAGAGTCGATTTAGTTGTAGGAGCAGCAGGGTGAAGGTATTGGTTGTTTTAAAAGAGTCTTTTTATGTCACCAGTATTATTAAGAACATACATATCTATTAAATGGTCTTTAGTTTAATGGTGGAATGAATTCATAGAACCTGTAAGCTTATAGTTCAGGTAGTTTTGTATACCCATCAGTGTATCAGGTTGTTACCGATACAATAAAAAGTCAAACCCGTTATTCAAAGTTAAAATCGTAATGTAATATGGTAATTATGTAGGATCACAGAGGGGTAAATCTAGGTTCTTCGCTGAATATACACACGTAGGATGGGTAAATATCATATTTGTGTAGTTTAGGGTCTGATAAGTTGGTCAATTTTAGAATCCTTGACATGATATATCTTTGGCACCTAGCAAGTTCATTAAAAAGATTCCAGTAAAATATGGTTCTTATACGATTGATATAAATTCTATGTAATATCATATGCCTTGGAAACCAATGGATGAACAAAATATATTGGAAGTACCTCATGAGTACGTTGTAACTTTAGGCTTAAGATAACGAATTAAGAAGCTTTGAATTGTTCGTGGCGTGTGTTCTAATCTTAGTGTTTGGTTTTGCAGCTACCTGTCATTCTGCCATGATATATAATCGAGTTACATAGAGAAATTCGGGTTACATATGAACGAAGACACAGAATTTTGAAGTGATTGTTTTCAGTTAGGAATGAAGTATTAGCCAAACGAATTACTCTTGGTGAGAGCAGAAGAATAAGACTCGGTCAGGAATGAAGTAGCACAGTTGTCAAACAAATGACTCTTGGTGAGAGCAAAAGAATGAGACATAGTAGGTAGTTTGAACTTAACATTGTATCGGCGATGTCTCTCCTAACTTAACTTTATGGATTGTTTTTTAAGACTCTTGCTTGCATCACATCATAACTTAAACAGATAACATCCACCTGCACATACACGACACAAGGATAATCACCAACGCCTGCTAAGCGTCCCACAGCAGAGCGCGGGTAAGCATACTTGTTTTGGATACAAAAATTATAAAGTGAGTGATTTATCACGTATATAAAGTATAAACAACAAAGAAAGGCAATCAAAATATTGAAGTAATAAACACAAATATTGTTATCAAGTCTTAGGAAATCATAATACATATATGTTCGCAAAAGTTTGATAATAAAGATTGCCCATTTTCGTCATTACACATTTTAACTTAATACATAATTTGATTTGCCAAACATTAATCGATTTAAAACAACATAATCAAATTCAAACACCATATTTTTAAACAACGTTTTGTTACTGCTGACTATCTTATTATGCGATATCAAAACGCATAACTTATTTTAAATAAACAATGCCAAACACGCCCTTAGTATAAACTTATAGGCTAATGATGTATTTTACTCTTAAATCAAGGGTAAAAGCCATTTATTATCAACTTACTTATTCATTTGTACCGTTATGACCAACTTACTTTTTTTTGTACACATTACACCAACGTACTTTCAAATTTTGTTCGACATCACCAATACCACAACTTGTTACTGACACGGTGGCATAAAGATTCCACGTTGTTAAAAAGATATTATTAAATATTTAGTGTAAATGCCAGCTTGGTTTTCCACCCAGTATAAAATTCAAAGTCATCATAATATTGGTCACCCATACCACTTTTTTCCACATCTTTTTGCATATTTTCTTGATCTTCATTTCGACCCATATCATCTTTTTGCACATGTTCTTGAGTCTGATCTTGACCCACTTCACATCTTTGCACATTTTCTTGATTTAGATCTTGACCAACTTCATAATTTTGCACATTATCACAATCTTGATCTTTACCCACTTCATTTTGTTGCACATTATAACAATCTTCATAATCATTAGCTTCATCATCTTGATCCAAGACAACTTTATCATGTTCCACAGTTTCAAGATCTCTGATTCCATTCTCATTATCATTACCATCACCAATAGCATTCTTAGGTGGCACACATATACTAACTCTAGCCTCATCTTTAACACCTTCAACTCTATCATTCACAATCTCTTAAATCCTCAAACATATGCCTTCTTTTCCTAACAACACATTCATCCTCATAACCATCATCATCTTCACAATCTCCAACTACCATTTCGATATCTCTTTCGCCACCTTCAACTGCCACTAACCACCTAGCAAAAACAGCACCATAGCTCCTTTGACCATTACTATCTTCACTACTAACTACCATTTTTTCCTTATTACTATCTCTATCAGTTCTACAAGGAAACAAGCAAAGCTGGAAAATGCACCCACCTTCTCGAACACTCTGGATTTTGATTCTGACTACAGATTTGAGTACCCTTTTGGCCAATATTCAAAGTTTGGTTAAAGCTAAAACTATTTGAGTCAAGTGAATTGATGAATTGGGGATCGGTTAAATGAATTTAGGTGATGAATTTAAGGATTTAAAGGTAAGAATGGGTCGTGTTTAACGGTAAAAAACCAAATGAATCGGGTAAGTAGTTGCCACGGTGGAGTGTATTAGCATATATGGAAGAAAAAAATAATGACGTGGAAATCTAGCCGGTCATTTGGGTAATATTATCACAAAACGAACAAGTACGTTGATGTAATGTGTAAAAAAAAAAAAATTGATCATTACAGTACAAATGAAAAATTAAGCTGGTAATAAATGACCTTTACCCTTACATCAATAATACATTCTTCCTTCAATAATAAATCTTGTGGTGCGCATAGATAGCCAAATACACATCACCATCCCCACTAAAAACAGCTAGCTCTGCGGGGGTTTCTTTTTGCTTTGTCTATTTTTCTTTTTTGTTTTTATCATTTTCCTTCATTTTTACCAATTTATAGTGTTATAGCTTCTCGCAATATTCGCAACACTTGTTATCAGACAATGAAAATATTTAGGGTTTACGTTCAGAGAATGTATACTTTTCTAAAACAACTACTATATTATTAACGTGTATACTTTATATCATTCATGTTTTTTTTCCAGCCTTTCTTACGAATCTTTAATTATTTTATCCAAACACTTGCAAAATTGAAATGCTTTTATTCACTTGAAAATTCAACAGACAAATAATGATTTGAAGCATTTGTGCTAAGCGTGAGGATCACATATTTAATGTATCGATGTTGTTTACGCTTGCAAGAAATAGCTTGAGGCGTCGATTGTAGTCAAAGCTTTTCTCAAGCGGTAGAAGGTGGCCTGCTCTTCATGATTCGCTTAATTGAAGCATCAATTGCATACCGCCTATCCTTGTCAACATCCTCAATTACCTTTTTCTTCTCATCCACAAGAGTTACTAAACACACACACACATATCATGATCTAATTGATTAACCATAATCAAACGATTTAATTGATCCTTGTATCGATTATATCGATTAACTCTTCAGATCCAAATAAATTCTTCAGATCCAAATAATTTTATTTTTATTTTTATTTTCGCATTGGGGATTTTTGTTTGATTTCATCAATTAACCTCATGATCTAATTGTTCCTCAATTCTTTGTCGAGATCCATTCGCTGTATAAAGATCTGTAATTGTATGATCCTTTGATTATTATTATCTGATGATATTAATTATAATGGATTGTTTCTTACATGTTTTTATTCGGCTCGACGATTCTTCGGAAAGAAGCGATTAGATCCAAAGGGTTTGTGGTAGTTTTCAGATCCCCTTTTTCGTTTTATCCAATCCTTGCGCCGTCAGCATCTATATTGTTTTTTCTGGATTTCCCTTCAATCCAAAGATCCTAATGGGGACTCGCAGATCCAAAGAGGACGATTGGACTGAGGTTACGAGAAAGAATCGTGGCTACAGAACTAAAGAGGACGATTTAGTCAAGGTTCATTCGAATGCTGATCTCACCCGCACCATCTCCAAATCCATTTTTGTGACAAACTTCCCGGATAATACAACCTCTGCTGATCTTTGGAATATATGTCAAACGTATGGTGTGGTGGTGGATGTGTACATTCCCAACCGTCGTTCAAAGGTTGGTAAACGTTTTGCTTTTGTTCGATTCATCAAGGTTACTAATGTTGAAAGACTTGTCGGCAATTTATGCACTTTATGGATTGGTAGAATGCACTTACATGCAAATGTCGTTCGGTTTGAACGTACTCCTTTTCAGCAGTCTCAACCTCCCCCTCCAACAAGACCTGGTAAGATTGCCCCCTCGTTTGTTTCGGCTGTAAAAGGTATCTTGCCAACACCCGTGCTGAGCCCTCCAGCAATGGTTTTAGACGATTCATGTATGGTGACCACGGACCTCAGAAATTATGTTATGGGAGAGGTTAAACTATTTTCCTCGGTTAATAACCTTCGTGTTATTTTATCAGCAGAAGGTTTTTCTATCCAGAAGGTTGTTTATCTAGGCGGACTGTGGGTTATGTTTGAACTACCATCTGCTAATTCTAAGTCTAAGTTCTTGGCCCATGTGGGAGTCGGGTCTTGGTTTAAGAGTTTGTCCAATCCCCAACCAGATTTTTCTCCTCGGGATAGAATTATTTGGGTCGATGTTGAAGGTGTCCCTATGCACGCATGGTCTAGTAACACGTTTCATAAGATTGGTTCCATGTGGGGTGAAGTTTTGGAACTTGGCGACTGCAAGGATGAATGCTTCGCGCGTAAAAGGTTATGCATTAAAACCAATCGTGATGACAATATTTTGGAGAAATTTAAGATTATCGTTAAGGGGAAGTCATTTGTATAATTCCATGCAGTAAACTAGTTAACAATGCGAACAAGAACCCCATCTCTCTCTCACACACACAAACTATCAGAATTATAGAGTAACTGCATTAATATTTTTTTTAAATGCTAGCTTTATGAAAAAAAAAAATAAACAACTCCAACAAGACTAATTGGAAGCGAAAGGAGAAACTACAAATGCCCAAACCAATCAGAACCTAAAATAAACCAACCCAAGGACCCAAGCCAAAGAAAACAATAGACACAAAAGTGACAAAACAAGTATAATTGCATAATGTTGAGGTGAACAAGTTTATAGATTGAACCATCCCCAGCCCCACACATATAATGGTGAAAGTGATATGATATCTCAATTATATACATTAAATAACTTAGATATCTAGCAAACAACTCGAACATAAATTGTTCCACGTGGTAGCCCATACTGTAAAGTTGTGTGATTCTCGTCCATGACTAATGAGTTTGTGTACAAAATAAGAGTTTCATTGCGTAGAAAGGTTGTCGTGTCTCTGATCACGGTTTAACGGAAATAGTTCTATACTTTTTTTTCCTCAGATCTTTTCCATGTGTTTCAGCCTTGTAGCGAATTCGGTCCCTTGACTCGATATAGGTCCGTTAAGTTTTGAACCGTTAAATGAGGAGACCCATTTTTCGTTAAACCCGTCAGACCACACGGACCATTTACTCATGCATTTAACGGTCAAACTAACAGAAATATCGGTCAAGGGACCAAACCCGATACGGGTTGAAACTACAAGGAGAAGATCCGGGAAAAAAAGTATAGGGACTATTTTCGTTAAAATGAGCATACCACAGGGACCATTTATGCAATTAACTCTATAAATAATGTTAAATGATCAAATCGGGCCTTGCTAGCGTACAACAATACCTAACACTAAAGAGTAGTCCACTAACAAGCCATCCAAAACCGTGTCACGATTAGATAAAAATCACCCTCACGAAATTGGACGGGAAAGGACACAGTAGCTCAACTGGGTTCCTACAAAATTCATCAAAGATGACAGACAAAAGACCCTTAGTGGAAATATCGGTATAATGATAGCGTGAAGGAACATGCAAAACGCGAACCTGTCCTGCAGTAACCTGATCCCGAACAAAATAAATGTCAATCTCGATATGCTTCGTGCGCTGATGCTGCACGGGATTAGAAGATAAATAAACCGCATTGACATTATCACAATAAACAATAATGGCAGAATGTAGAGGAGGGTGAAGCTCTCTAGACAGATTTCACTCAACAGGACAGTATCACAGCCACTGCATTGGCTACAAAACAACCTACGGTACTCAGTCTCGGCACTAAAACGAGACACAATATACTGCCTCTTAGATGACCAAGATAGTAAATTGTTGCCAAGAAAAGAACATAATAACCTTCAATAGAACGACGGGTGTTAGGGCAGCTTGACCTATTCAGCATCCGAATCATGCATACACCAGGAATATGCCTGAGGAACGAATACAACTGAAGAGCCCATAATCCTAAGGCCAAGATGAGAAACTACGAACATAACGTAAGATCCGCTTAAGAACTGCAAGATGAGGCTCTTGAGGATCATGTATATAGAGACAAACCTGCTGAACCACGTAAGACAAATCATGTCTAGTGAAGGTGAGATAGAACACACACACACACACACAATTCGTTGTGAAAACTAGAGGGGTGTTGCGAATAGTTTACCGCTTTTGTAATATTAAGGTTTTAAAGTGTTTTGTAAAAATTTCTAGATGTCTACTTTATGTGAATTCGAACACTTGCACAATAAGAAACAAAATACTTAATCTAAAACGATCATCATTTTTGGAAGATTTAAGTGAAGATGAAAACAATTAATAGGATATTAAATGAGAGAATAATGGTTAAGTACACAGAGCGATATGCAGTAAGAACAATCAAACCACAACACTCGAGTTGATTTAAGTGATTCGTCAATGAAGCACCTTCTTTGCCCACTCTACCTCCTCGCAGCCACACCTAACTCTGAGTTTTTTATTCACTATGTCAACAAAGTGCTCTCCGTATGGGCGAGAAACACCTAACCACAACTTTCGCTTATCTTGATTTCCGACACTAAGCTAGATGTCGAGTTCTAATCTTAGCTAGAACCAATCTACCACAACTACACAACTTTGCTTCACGACTTGATCACGACTACATAACTTCTTCACACCTTAGTTTTCTTCACACCACTACTTCACCAAGCCACTACTATAATAACACCTAACTAACACTACTAGGAAAGAATCACCAAGACAACTATACTTACAACATCCACTAGATCTAAGCAACTAACACACCTTTATAAGGTTACAAATGTTTTGCAAGTTATGATTATGGATGCAATAAGATTGCAACAACACACAAAGGTGTAATACTTCTTCACTTGATGGTAGGAAGTATTCTTCTCTTGCACTTTAGAAATTGAGCTTGGATCATTTGGAAATAAAGCTTTATGAGATTAAAATGAGATCAAATACGTTCTTAATGTGATGTTGGGCTGTTTTAACTCAGAGAAAAATGCGAGTGCAAAAGGTGAGAAAAATAGTTGGGGAAAAAATTCATAGTTATAATAGAACATTCTGAGAGGACCTAATGGGTGGTCCCCTTATATAGTGGCGACCCCCTTAAAGATAAGGGTGACCGCCCTAGACTAAGGAGCTCCCCAATTTGTCCTTTTAGTCGTAGGGCGGATTTTTTGCGGAACTTTCCAGCTGTTTTTAAGGTCTCCGAAAAATTTAAATTATCAAAATGTTAATTTTGAATAAAACGTACTTTTTTATGAAAAAATGTTTTGTAATGTTTATAAAAATGTTTACAACATTTTATAAAAGCTAGAGAAGTTTGAATAAAAATTTCATAGTATGAATCCAAAAAATGCATTACGTCATGTTATTTATCATACCTTTGAAGTGAATATAATTTCAAATGACAATTACTCACTAATAACTTGTTTACGTTTAATTTAAACATTGAACGTTTTTATATTTTGTGATTATCAAAACGTAAAGATGTGAAAAATATTAATAATGTTTTTAGGCATTATTTCTATCAACAAGTCGGATCAGATACCGGAGTGCTATTAGCCCTCAACTAGGACTCCGTATCAATTGGAGTCCAGCATGAATGACAATTGCGTATACCAGCGTGCTCAAGAACCTCCGTTGCATACTTTTCTAGTAAAGAAACGTCCCATTGGTGGTGCGGGTGACAGAGATGCCCATAAAATAGTTCAGTGGACCGAAGATCGTATCTATTAGAATACTCTCCTGAATGTAAAGAGCTATAACTCTTCCTATACGAATGCTGTAGAGGAACTGTCACAGAGTTACATCCACATAAAGTAAAAATACAACAACGAAACCATGTTATATAAAAAGGCAATGGCGAAGTCCCCCTTACATGCTGTGAGAGAAAACAATTTTACGAGTAGCATAACTTCACAAACCGTATGAACCAGACACGTGAGATCCTGTCTAGTGGATGAGTTTTAGATTCTTTAATATTTATCATTTGATTTATTTTCTAATGCAATTCTTCAAGATCATTGCTATGGGTTTTGTTTTACTAACACTCATCTCTTCTTCACTAACCTCATCATCTTCAATGTGACGATGTTTTAGGCGGGGAAGGAGTTTCCTCGAAAGTTACATTCAACTACTCTTCTATTTTATTGTTTGTTTGCGTTACAGTATTAAGTAAGACTTATAGCATATTATTTAACGAATAACCTAGGGAAAAACACCTTTCGTAAAGCGACTTATGGTGTTGCTAAACTTAGTGAGACGATAAACTTTTGTATATAAGAACTAAAGGCTGTTACTTCCGAATACTCTAAGAATATAGTTTTAAGGTTTGAGGTTTCCTACCCTCTTGAGACAACTCTTATGGAGTAGTTTTTGCCTAAAGGACAGTGCGCAATGGGGAGTGAACTCTCTGAGCTGGAGAATAGTGGAGGTAGTGTAGGAATGTAGTCGCCGCGGGTGTGTGCATTAGCGAGGGCGCTAGAATAGTAGTATAGCTAGGGACGGAGAATGAGTTATACGCAGTTATATGAACTGGTCAGAGGAGTGGAGGAGGAGCCACGACATATTTATCGACTCTATACTAGGATTGAGTGACAGTAGACTAGATCATAGTTATGATAAACATCTCTCATTATGATTCATTGCTGCGGGATCCATTTACCCTATGTCATTGACTAGAGGAGCACCGCGAGCGAGTGATCGCGAAACACTCCTATCGCATAATCTACAATCCTAACATTAAAGCCACTAAAGTTTTCTATAGCGATTGAGTACCGACATCTTCTTACACATTTTCGTCGAGCCGTCACAGGTAATCCGGACTTCCACGATTATGAGAAGAGACTTATCCCAAGGGTGCGACTTCTAATAGACGATTGAGTATGTAGGCTTTTATGCACAGTACTCTCGGAAGACAAACGATCTAAAACGCCTATTAGACTCATATCATTGCAAGCACACAACCCTATTGTAGGCATAGTGATTAGATATTCGCTATCAGACCTTAACTGCTTTAACGGCGGAATGCGTACTTGTTTCATGTTAGACAAAAAAGCCACATTAATTAGAGGCAATCGACATTATCAGGTGATTCTCATTTTTAATGATAAATTAGGTTTTTTTTTAGCAAAGTTGAAAGTTTGTTATACCTTCAGTTACTTTCCGTTAGTATGAGTGAACGTCATATTTGGCCAAGAGTACGGTACCAAGACGGGATTTCCCGAGTTTGGTACCGGAAGTCCGAAATATAAAGATGCCTGACACAGTTTTGACACAGCTTAGTAAATTTCATTTGGACTTTGGGTGTTTAAATTTAACATGAGATTTTCAGTTTCAATTGCATTGTTCTGGTTATAATGATATTAATACTTTCTCCCTATATATCTAGAGAGTGAAAACAGACAAAGCATTTGCAAATGCATGCAAAGTAATGATCTTTCTTGATACTTCATACCACATTAATACTTTCTTGTGATCATTGTCATACACCTATATAATATATGAGTTCTAATTTCCCATACTAAATGATAAACTCTAGTTATCCATGCACCTTCAAGAAAGAACATATAGTACTCACTTTAAGTATCTCAGTATCTGCGCATAAACTAAAAAACAACACAGCCACACCAAGCAACCATATAATATCGATATACATTTTTGAAAGCTTAAACTATCTAGACAGAATAAGTAAACTCTTCGAAAGTACTCACTTTAAGTATTTTGTGCATAAATAAATTTGAGAATGTCTTTTATAAACGGTACTAATTTCGGTTTGGTACCGGTTTACCCGGTACCGGAACCGGTACCGGTACCGGTACCGGTACCGATATACCCATCGGTTCCGGGATCGGGACTAAATATTTTGGTCGGGAAAAAATACGGTACTTTGTAAACGGTGCCGGTACGGTACCAAAATGGTACCGTGCTCATCCCTAATTGTAGGTGTCATGTCATCATTGAGCTGGCATCCAGTCACTAAATCATATTTACACACTCATAGTTAGCCCTATATAAAGGAGGGTTAATGTGGTGTATGAATGTTGTTAGTGTAATAAATATCTAGTCAAAGGACAATTTAGTAAATAAACCCAAATTTCATTGCAAGATTAATGCCCCATTTTGTGTAACGTTTTTAACTTTATTATTTTAAACACTATTTAATTTTCAAAACTATATTTTTAGCCGTTGTGACTAGCATTAGCCTTGCTTTTCCAATTTGCAAGCATCACAAAAATGTCATCGTATTTAATTTGGTAGATTTTCTAACTAATGCTTTAGGATACAGATTGAATTATTTGCATATAGCATGAACCTAATCTCCAATGTCATAGTGTGGAGGTTTTCGGTCTAATTGTTGCAAGCATATTTTGTCTTCCCGGTTTATTTCCTAGTTTCATTACATATATTCCTCATTTCCTAATCCTTTACCTATAACCTTTCGTCTTTGATTGATTTCGATATCGTGTTATTCGGTATATATTACTTTGTCATTTATTATCACATATTTGACCTAACTATGCAAGTTATATGTTAATTATCTACTGAACAACATTTCAAGTATTAGAGTCTGAGAAAATCGTACTTTGCCTATAATTTTAAACCGGCGCAAGTTCTCCCAAAAATGATGTTTCCTCTGTTGGTACGCTTAATTAGAAAAAACACTTTCGATTACCGTCCATGGTGTTTTGAGCATCCTCGTGTCTTTAATCCACTAATCGGGATCCAAGTTTATTCCTAAGGATATTTCATCAGGCGCTTGAGCTACAAGACAAGTTTCATCTTTAGTCTTTTCCACTTTATCTTTTCCATTGTCGCTTTATGCTCCTCCAATAAATGCTCTTTGACCGTGTTGTTCTTAGGCGGCTTTAAAAACATTCTCCAATAGGTTATTTAGATCAACCACATCTAAAAAAATTTCTTTCACTTTTTACCAAACCATAATTTCTACTTCTTTGAATGTTTTACTATCGCCTGGGTTGCCTTACAAATCTTCCCTCTTGTGAAATAATTTCTTGAATTCCCTTTACGCATAGCATACCTCTTCGTCCTTCACTATCGGAAGCTGAGCTATCTTCATCCACTTACTTTCCTTTCCACCTTTAATGCAAGAGATCTGACTTTGTTATTTTTTGCCTTGACCTTATGAAATCTTTCTTTATTGCTTTTTTTCTTCATAAACTTTCCAAGTTCCAATTAGTTTCGTCAAGAGGTAAGGTTGTTAGATATTCTTTAGATTCTTCAATCGCCGGACTTTTGCGCTGCCATTTTGGATGTTAATAGCGCTAAGAAATTTCCTAACATAATTCTTGCAAGAAAAACCTTCATCAAGTGATTTTAGACTACTAATAATAGTGTTAAATTTAGCAAATCATTATCTATTGACTCCTCTTCGGAATCATAAATTGTTCATATTGTTGAACAAGAAGATCTATTTGTTAGCTTTGACTTGAATTATTACCTATGATGAGACTGATTAATAAAGTACCCATATTTTCATTAGCGGTTTTACACATAAAAATTCTTTCGATTCTTTACGTGGTAAAACATTATAAATTACCAATTTAAGCTCATTATTTTTGCAAGTTTCTTTTTAAGATCTCGACTGGTTTATGAAAAGGTACAACTTCATTCTTTATAGTTTCGAGATTTTTTGAATATGAGGTAAATATCATCATCGTGTATAACATGCTAAAGAACTAGACTTTTGACTTCATATAAGTTTCAAATCTATACTTAGACAATAATAAATTCATCACATTTCAAAATAGGTGGTGTCTTTGCATAGATTGCCCTTCTAAAGATTTTTCCGATTCCATAGATCGCTTCAAGTTTAAAATACAATTTATTTTAAAAAATCATGTTTATGTGGCTCTTGATACCATTGTCTGGAGAAAACTAGAAGGGGTTGAATAATTTAATGCGTTTTTAATTTACAGATTGTAAATGTTTGTAAAAGATTTACTAGATTCGACTTTATGGTGGAATTCTAACACATTCACAATAAGAACATATGATACTTTATTAACAATTAATCTATGATAGATGGGAGAATAAAGTAAGACAAGAAGATAAGAGAAGAACAGATCAAACCACAACACGAGGATTTAAAGTGGTTCGCAACGAAGCACCTCATCGCCCTACTCTACTCCTCAGAGCACCTAGACTCGAGAGTTTTTCTTCACTATGTCAACAAAGCTCTCCTTATTTCAGAAAAATCTTCACACAAAACTTTCGCTTATCTTGATTTCCGACACTAAGCTAGATGTCGAGTTCTAATCTTAGCTAGAACCAATCTACCACAACTACACAACTTCACTACACAACTTTGCTTCACGGAGCTGGATCACGCTACACAACGTTAGTTCACACCTTAGTTATCTTCACACCACTAACTTCGACACAGAGCACACTATCTATAATCACACCTAACATACACTAATAAGGAAAGATCACCAAGATGCGCAACAAATATCTTAACAACAATCACCTAGATCTAGCAACTACAACAACATTACAAGATTTACAAATGATTTACAAGTTATGATATGGGATGAGCAATAAGATTGCAACAACACACCACGTGGTGTAATACTTCTTCCTTGATGATGAAGTATTTTTCCTCTTGCACTTGAGAAATTGAGCCTGGATCACTTAGAAACAAAGCTTTATAATTAAATGATCAAAGAAATTTAATGAGATGTGTGGGTTGTTTTTAATCAGAAAGAATGAGTGCAAAAGGTGAGAAAATAGTGGAGAAAAGTCCAGTATTTATAGGACATTCTGGAGGAGCGTCAACCTATGGGCGGTCCCCTTAAAGATAAGGGGGGTTTCCGTTTATTTAAGGTGGCCCGCACTAAACTAGGCCCCCACAGTTTGTCCTTTTGTATAGGGGGAAAATTTCTGGAACTTTTCAATTTCTAGCCTTATTTAGGTCTGAAAAATTTGAATATCCAAAATTTTATTTTGAATAAAACTATTTTCTTTTAATGAAAAATGTTTATAAAAATGTTACAACATTTTATAAAATTTAGAGGTTTGATAAAAATTTCTTTTTGATCATAAAATGCATTAAGCATTTAATTTATTTCTAACTTTAAAGTATATAAAATTTGAAAATTAAAATTTACTACAAATTACTTGTTTACGTTTAATGATACATTGAACGTTTTTATATTTTGTGATTATCAAAACGTAAAGATGTGAAAAATATTAATAACGTTTTTAGGCATTATTTCTATCAACAAGTCGGATCAGATACCGGAGTGCTATTAGCCCTCAACTAGGACTCCGTATCAATTGGAGTCCAGCATGAATGACAATTGCGTATACCAGCGTGCTCAAGAACCTCCGTTGCATACTTTTCTAGTAAAGAAACGTCCCATTGGTGGTGCGGGTGACAGAGATGCCCATAAAATAGTTCAGTGGACCAAGATCGGTCATAGAATACTCCTGATGTAAAGAGGCTATACTCCTCTCTAAGAATGCTGTAGAGGAAGCTGTCAGCAGAGTATCATCCACATATAGTAATAAATAAGCAACATCGAAACCATGTTTATAAATAAGCAATGGCGAGTCACATCTGCTGTGAGAAAAACCAATACGAGTAGCATAACTCACAAACCGTTGAAACCAGGCACGTGGATCCTGTTTAAGGCCATTTAACGATCGATGAAGAAGAAAATTTTAATCAGGACGCCGAGGATCCCGAAAACCAAGAGGCTGATGCATAAAAACAGTCTAGATAATGAAGAAAAGCATTCTTGACATCGAGCTGATGAACAGGCTAATGCTGAGAAGTAGTGAAACTAAGAACCGTCCTAATAGTGGCTGGTTTAACCACTGGGCTAAATGTCTCATCATAATCAACACCTAGCTGCTGAATGTTCCTATTAGCGACAAGACGAGCCTTGTACATACTTAAATATCCATCTGCGAAATACTTGTGCTTAAACAACCACATGGAACGAACAATGTTCGCGGCCGGTGGTCTTGGCACAAGAACCCAAGTATTATTTTTAATTAAAGCATTGTATTCGTCAAGCATAGTATGTTGTCAATTAGGATCTTTGATCGCAAGAGTGTATGACTTTGGAATGGGAGAAATGGTATACACATGACAATTTGGCCCAACAGGCCGAAGCGCAACATGCGAGTTGGAATATAAATAATGCTCGTCCTTGAATAATGAGTTTAAGTACAATGCAAATAATGCTAAATGATTAAATAGGCTTGACCCAATACAAACAATGCTAACACTAAATATAGTCCACTAATACATACAACGTTATGGCTTCTTAGAAGGTTTTGTAACAAATGGATCTTTGCTCCACAAAAATCAAAGAAAGAGCTTTTACTCAAAGACATTTTTTAGCTTTCTTGCATTTCCATTAGCGTCAAAAAATACTTTTTATAATGGATAGAGTGGTTTAATAATGTTTGTAACGCAATCTCCCATAATCTTTTGTAGTTGTTTTATCAAGAAAACCGCTAAAAAAGAGTTAAGTCCGTATAATATAAACGAGCTTCCTAATTTATAGAAATATGGATTATAAGGTTAATTTATTAACAAATTAGCAAGACTGGGTTAGAATGTTATAATCAAGGGGGCACACGTTGATAATTTTTAGAAACTAAACTACAAATTGATTTTTAAGGCGGATAAACTATAAAAATAGCCATAGAAAAGCTTACACTAGAACTTTGTTCATTAGGGGGCACGTGCTCACTATGCCCCATCTTGTCTCCGCCACTGCAAATTAAGCAATGTGACCTTTTGTTTTGTGTAATTACAAATACGACTGTATAAATATCTATGTTACTAAAAACATTTCCATGTTATTTTTGTCACTTTTCAATTTTTATTTTGCATTGTTCATCCCTATGCGAATGGAATTGACTAAAATGACCTCCGTTTATTTTCCTTATAATCCGTACCTTTTTATAAAGGGTTTAAGCCATTAGATAACTACCTACATATTTTCAAATTTACCTATATGATACGTGTACTAAATAAATTACTTATATGATACCTTTCGTGCTAATATGGTCGTAGTTTTACTGATAGAGCTTACTCTTTTTACATCCGTTTCTATATGTTTCCGTATGGTTTTATACGTTTTTGTATGTTTTAGTACGTTTTTTATACTTTTTTTATGTTTCGTACGTTTTTCTATGTTTTCATACGTTTTCATCCATTTGCATACATTTTCATCCGTTTTTGTACGTTTTCATCTGTTTTCTTACGTTTTCGTACTTTTGATACGTTTCATCCGTTTCATATGTTTTCTTGAGTTTCTTACGGTTTCGTACGTTTTCATAGGTTTTCGCACGTTTTATTACGTTTTCATGCCAATTTATCTGTATTTATTTGTTTTTATCCTCTTTTATATGTACAAATACATACAAAGGCGTATAAAAACGTTCAAAAATGTACAAAACGTATAGAAACGTACAAAAATGTACAAAACATACAAAAACAGGTAAAGATTAACAAGAACGGATAAAAACGTACGAAAACATATGAAAACGTACAAATCTATTAAGAAACTGAAGGGCATTGAACTGACGCAATAATATGTATTTGTAAATAAGGCTAGATGGCCATGGCTACCTTATTATATAGTGTTTATCTCTACATTTGGTCCACCTCTTGAAATATAGCATACATACCATATTAGCAGGTAAAACAGGTTTCCATGTATCATATTAGCCAGTTTATGAAAGTTCACGTACCATATAAGTAATTTATTCAGTACACATACCATATGAGTAAATTTGAGAAAGTAGGTGGCTATTTAATGGCTTAAACCCTTTTATAAAAGAAAAATATCCTATTATCCCCAAATTCATCAACCATCTTCCCCAAATCACCTGTGTCACAAACTGTCACAACCCCAAAATATTTGCAGCGGAAGGAAACCGGGGTATGACTTCATAGTACAAAGATACAAGATATAAAGAACGACCTTTACATAAGTCGTTTAAAATACATCGTTTGATTTTATTAAAAGGACAAAGTTTTCAACAAGACAAGTTCACGAGTTTCACATCAAAATAAAAGATAGTTTTGAAATACAATCAAACATTTAAAGTTCATGCAGTAAATCTTCAATGTAATGCAACCGCTAACGGGTGACTCTAACATGAAACTCAAAAGTGCTAGCCAAGACAATGCAAGTTACGAACCTGAGAAATACATGCTAAAATGTCAACCATAAAGTTGGTGAGATCACAGGTTTAATTTAAGAACAACGTGGACTACAAAATTTCCGGGTGTGACTATTTAAACAAATAAAATATCACAAAAAGTATTTACTATTGCACTAAGCTCATGACATCAAAGCCTTAACCGACGTTTACGTTGTTACAAGTTGTTGTCCCGATAGGTGTCTAACCCAAGAACGCCTAGAATTCCCCAAATGAAATGCGTCCGTTTAATATGGTAATCAAGTAAGCGCTACAAACCCAGACGAGGGTGTCAACCCTAATAGATCTACTCACAACATTCGTGCTTACTACGTAATAACGGTTCATGATAGTGGGGGCCATAGTGGGTTAACGGGTACTTAGGCAATCCGTAAAAGTTTAAAGTACTTGTGTCCATAAGTAAAAACAAGCAATGTATTCTCACCCAAGGTAATTCAAAACGAGTATTAAACAAGTAAACGTGGGGCTATGAAACTCACCTCAACAAAGTAGTAACAACGGAAATAATACGCAAGTTCAACGAAACAACGTGTCCTAACCGTGACCTAAATCAATAAGATGCCTTTGGTACAATACGATATGTTCTGTATGAATATGAGTTTTATAAAGTTTTATCACCTATATAAACTTGTAGTGAAGTTTTATAAAGCTTTACATGTGAAAAACACTTAGAAATAATAAGTAACACACTTTTATACTAAAGCAGAAAATATAAAGGTATCCAGATTTTATACTTGACTTCAAACGGCCATAACTCACTCAATATTTAACCAATGGACTCAAAATAAACGCTCACACTTAGTTCTATGTCTTACCTTTCCAAATTGTATGGACACACTTCCAGATTCAAAGTTTAAGACATTCAATTTATAGTTACAAGACACAGAGGTCAGCAACTTGAGCTGATTGACACGTGCACTTGCACAATTTAATTAAAATGCCAAACGAACTCGTTAAACCAAGAAATTAGCGTATAAATCTTCGTAAGACATTGGAGTATCTTGTGGTTAAAAATATTTTTACCAAAAGTGTTTATTAAGGTAATTAAAACTAGCTTTCAAAGTGACCCATTTGCTGGACAGTCTTAGGGTTTTATTACAACTAAGTTTAGAACAACTTTCAACACAACAAATCTACAATGATGATATGAAATGATTCTTAATAAGTTAAATATATGTAAAAGAAGTTATATGAGATGCTTACAAGAATTAGTGGTGATTAAAAGGTCAAGAAGTGCACAAGAACTAACCCAAATGCTCTATAAAACCCTAATTTTGGTTACCAAATCCTAGTTCTTGTATAAACCCTTAAAGAAAATCTTGAACCCTTGCTATTTATTTCTGTTTTCTGCCGAAATGTAGGAGAGAAAGAGAGTATGTTTCAGTGTTTAAAAGTAATGAATAACTAGACCCAAGAGTCTTCTTTATATAGATGTATTTAGGTAAGGTCAAGATGTGTTTTAGGTGTCACATGTTATGGTATAAATCAATAGATCAAGGTATTTGGAGGCTTGTGGTGTGGCCTTGTGCCGTTCAAAATGAAATGGAGATGAGGGGTGTGTTTGCCAAGGTTAGTAGTTATTAGAGCTTGTTATAAGAAAGGGAAAGGGTAGCTTTTCAAGCCATGGTGAAGCTTTCTTAAGACCAGATAGGGCTATGGCCCCCTAAGGATTTTCAGGCTTTACATAAAACACCCTTATATTAATACATAATTTACATTACAGAACATAAATTTAATAGATAAAAAATGAACTGGCTCCCAAGTTTCATGATCTATACTTCGACCCTCCTAAGAAAATTAGGCAAGCTTTGCCACTGTACGTACACCACCATTTTTGTCAACTAAATGTACGAGCTACTTACTATATATGAATAGGTTTGTGTTATATAGGCGGAGATCCTTGCTTAAACGTACGAGCTACTTACTTCGTTATTCAACATTATATAGGTGGAGATCCGAGGTGTCCACGCACATTAGTCCCTTTTTCTAATGTTTTGAAACCCGGTTCGACGGCCGAACCAGTTTCGGTGGAAAAAAGGGTCTAACTAAACCGGGTTTATATTTTCGAAGCCCGGTTAGACCCGACGGGTTTGAACTGACCCGGGTCAACCCGGTTCTCGAGACCCGGCTTGGTTTTGATTTTATTCATGTTTTTTACAAATAAAGCAAGTTAATTATATATATTTGTGATGTAATTTTATTTTTACGTCTTATATTTTTTAGTAATGGGTTTTAGGCTCAATATATGAAATATTAATGATTTATATATATACTTTCTTGTATCATTGCAACTTTTTTTTATTTTTTTGTTGTGGAAGGCCGGGTTGACCCGGTGGTTGAACCGGTAAGCCGGTGACTCGACCAGGTCAATTAGAGACCCAATTTTCAAAACATTGCCTTTTTCCGTATCAAAACATTTCATGAAGATGTACTTATTCCATTAAATGTTTATATTGTGATTGCACTACAAAGTTTAGGCTACCCTTATCGGTTATCAGAAAAAACCCTCCCTCACCGTACACATCATCGCCACATCAGTTTTCTCTCTCAACCTTTTTACCCTTACTACCTCTTACAATTCACCCTTATCTGCCACATCACCATCACCGATCAAACTAATTTTTTTATTTATTAAAACCTAAAACTTTTTATTCAAAAAATAAAAACGTTACAAAAATAATAGAATACATACACGTACAAAATTGAAAACGTAAACACTACATAGATAAATAAAAAACATAAACTAAAATGTCAAGTTTCACCTCACCCTGATCACCGGCCTCAACTCTACATCAGTAGTCGACATATATAGTGCTTCATCTTTTTGACGTTGATCCATTTTGTGGAAACCGTAGAAGGGGGGGGGGGTGAATACGTTTCCATTAAAAAACTTTAAATCAAAGATGACAAAGAGAAATAATCAAAAAACAAAAACACCAAACCACATCACTCGTTCTACATGTACTTACGATCATCCATAACTACTATTATGTTACGGCGGTCAGCCCATATCATATATGGGGGGATGGGGATGGGGATTGGCATGGGTATGGCATGTGGGGCCCGCCCATCTCAAACACTCCCACAACGGGCCGCCTTAATCTATGGTTTAGAGTATGACACAATCACATGTATCTTCTTAGGGATCCAAGCCAAACCATCCACGATTACATTGGATCTTTCTATGGTACCCTCCACTCGATAATTATATGTTTCTTTTTAGCATCTATTATCTATTATACTAAAAGATTGAGCCCCTAAATTTATTGGGGCTGTATCTTTAAATGATTTGTCTCACCCAGAGAGCCATAAGTACAAAACCCTACTGCATACATTGATAAGCATCTTGAGGAGTACCCCATGCTTCCATGATTATACCGAAAAATATGTAGAGTTTTTACATTTAATGCAGCAGTATTAATGAGGGAGGGACCATTTGTGTCAAAGTATTAATGAGGGAGGGACCATTTGTGTCAAGATTATGTAGCTTTTTTCTCAAAGCTAACCCTAATCCTAACACTATAAATAGGGGGTCCCTAAACCTCATTTTTCATCCCATACCTCTCATCTCTTCTCTTTTGGTCGAAATTCCGGGTTCCCTTAGGGATCCCCATGAAAGGGAACCCGGAATTTCGGTCCATTCGAACAGTGTTTGATATTCTCTTTTGATCGAAATTAGGGATCCCCATGAAAGGGAACCCGAAATTTTGGTACATTGTTTAGACTTTAGGCTTTAGGGTTTAGGCTTTAAGCTTTAGGCTTTAGAACTATTGTTTTCTTTGTTGTTATAGATAAGTCCTCTCTTCTCTCTTGGTCGAAATTAGGGATCCCCATGAAAGGGAACCCGGAATTTCGGTCCATTCGAATAGTGTTCGGTATTCTCTTTTGGTCGAAATTAGGGATCCCCATGAAAGGGAACCCGAAATTTTAAAATTAGGCTTTAGGCTTTAGAACTTTTTTTTCTTTGTTGTTATAGATAAGTAATTTATGTGTGTGTTCTATTGATGTATATATTGTGTAGGCTTCAAGTTGTGTAACACAAGCTTTGTATATTGTACAAATCCATGTGAATAAATGGCATGATCAATGGTATACTAAAAGATTGAGCCCCTAAATTTATTGGGGCTGTATCTTTAAATGATTTGTCTCACCCAGAGAGCCATAAGTACAAAACCCAACTGCATACTGAAACTCAATATCATGGAGTATTAATGATTAGTGATCAATGCATTTTTACATGTGAATTCAATTCTGTGCAACTTTTAGTCTTTTTAGCATCCCATTATCTCCTTAACAAACTTTATAGTTTCAGTTATTAAGAAAATCAAAAGCTTTGCTATTTATAAAGTCTCTTCATATCCTCACTATGAGTCACTATATAAACTCCACCAATTAGGATGTGCAAACCTATCACTTTTGTTTTGTTCACTGCACGTATGCGATTTAATAAAGTGAATCAAGACAGGGACGGAGTCAACTCAGTATTTACCGAGTTAGACCGAGTCGGCTACAAGAACAAGAAGAAAAACCATAATCAAAACAGCCGAACAACAATTCCTCATCTATCCTACTCCCATCCTCCTCATATCACAACAAAACTACAACCACATCATCAACCCATAACAGATTTGAACTTTAATGAAAATTAATGATCTCAGAATTTCTTTTCTTTCGTGTTGTGCAACAACATCATGACCTTACAAGATCATACACGATAACGAATATCATCATAGATCTTTAACATGTTTTTAAAAAATAGATCTTCAAGAAGAAAAACTTCTCTTTTATATTCGAAAATAATGATTAGATTTATAACAATTCTGTTACAATCTATCTTTGTTTCGTTTAAAGAAAACACAAAAACAAAACCTAGCTGAGACCTTTGGAAAGATAACGGTATGGTGGCGTTTTTGACATGGCACCTCGCCACCACTCGCCACCATACCACAAGAGCTTGCCGTTTGAAATTTTTCCATATCTCGCTGTGGAAACGAGTTAGAAGAAGACAAACAAGTTTCGAAATATAACCGTCCTTCGTTTAAACAAACCAACGGATAGTTTGACACTATTTCCTTTGTGGAGGGATATGGTGATGTATTGATCTATGTTGTTGATGCGTTTTGGTTTGAGAGGAAATATAGTGGATGCAGGCGTTTGAATAAGAAGAGCAATTAGGGTTGAGAGATTTTATACTAACCTAAATATTAGGGATATCATATTTGGGCTGATCATTTTTTTCATTGTAATTGGGCCAGGTGCAATCCATTCGAAAATTACTAATTTGGCTAGGTTGGAAAACGTTGTTGTTAAATGAAATTATGGGATGGTTAAAATTATCGCATGTTTTTTTTACTACGTAGTATCATATTGTATATTTTTTATTATTGTATTGTATTTTATTGTTTGTCTATTCGTTTACTTTGAGCAAACTACGAGTGGTGCGTAGCATATATATAAAGATGTAGAATGTAGAATTGTAGATATGTAAATATTATTTGACATTGGTCCAACATGTATTTCACGAGAAAAAGTTTAAAAATCACTTAATTATTACTATTCCTTTCTTAAGGCTTATTTTGAAGTAGCCTGAATCATTATGCAATAAACACTTAGATACAACCCGTGTGCATCGCACGGGTTTGCATGTTACAACGCATCTAAACATTACACGGCCAATTCCCAAAGTATACACAATCAGACTAACGCATCAACATTCTAACAAAATCATTATGCAAGCAACCACATGAGAAAAAAAATTGATACAAGCCGTGTGCATCGCACGGGTCTGCATGCCTCGTAAGTAAAAATAATATGGACCACAATAAGCCCTCCCATTAAGTCGCGGCTTAAATAGACTTTTTGGGCCGTGAGTCCAATAGCTCAAAAATACGTATATTAAGCTTGAAAATAAGCTAATAAGCTACGTATCGCATTTGGTTACTACCATAAGACTCAAAAATAGTCCACAACATACACCATAACACAAAAATAATCAAAATCACTTTCCTAATAATTTTGGGAAGTGGTTCGTGGCATATAAGCCCAAAATAAGCCAAGAACTAGCTTAAAAATAAGCCTGAATAAGCTATACAAGCTACTATCAAAAATAAGCATCCAAGCATCATATATTATTCAACCATCACGACCACGACATCAAAACTACAAAAACCCCTATTTTCCTTTTTATTCTACACGAACCAAACATACCCTTTTTCTTTCGTTTCGTTTCCAAAAATCGATTTTCACAACGATCAACTTGTACAACTAACATTTATGCATCAAAATAAACCCAAAAGGACAAACAAAATTTAAATTTGAAAACTTACAAGAAAATCTTCAAAAATGTATATTTTGACACGAACCGGACAACCCAAACGTTGTTTAAACAAACACCCAAACACTCGTATCAACCCGGAATATCACGTTATTGATCAAAGTTAGAAAATTTATGGTGGATTATGGTGGTGTAGTGGCGGACGAACACACACACACTCTTATGTGTGCGTTTTTTTTAAATGAAATGATAAGGATTATGAGAAAATGTTTCTAGTGGAAGGCAACGTGTACAACTTTAGACAAAGGAGCTAAAATTAAGCCTCAGTGTCTCTATTTCTTACTATGACCGGCCATGGGATCCAAGGGAGTCCCGGACCTTTCTTTTCGTGTCGGGATCACTTAAATACTCGTAAAACTCAACCGTAAAATTTACCCCAAAGTTAATTAGCATTTTTATTCACCTTAAAAATACTTTTCCATTAACCTAGAGTATTTACACGACATATTTTCACTTTAAATCCTTTCAAAACTCATTTGGACATAAATGGACGTGCCATACTCGTTTTTTGGCATTTCTCACAAATTCACGGGTCAAACCACCCGGAATACAAATAACACAATAATACCTTCTAAAAAGGATTATTAATCACAATAAACCATAATTCATCACAATTCTAATAAAAATCATCACTGTCAACGCGGTACCAAATCTAAATAAACTGACAAAAGTCAAATAGTCAAAGGACTATAAATGAAATATTCAGAACACAAAAAGGGCAAATGTTACATTCTACCCCCTTTAAAAGAATTTCGTCCCCGAATTTCAACCACTAACATCACTAAATAAAAGCGGATACTTCAATTTTATCTGATCTTCACGTTCCCACGCGAATTCAGGACCATGTTTCGAATTCCACCGAACCTTGACGATGGCAATCCTACTACGCTTCAACTTTTTAAATTCTCTTTCTAAAATTTCCACAGGCTCTTCCACAAAATTTAACTTAGCATCAACTCGAATCTCGTCCAAAGGCACTTGCAATGTTGGATCAGCCAAACACTTCTTAAGGTTCGACGCGTGGAACGTGTTATGAACACCGTTCAACTCCTCAGGCAAATCTAACCGATAGGCCCTAGGGCATACTTTCTCAACAACCTCAAATGGTCCTACAAACCTAGGTGCTAACTTCCCTTTCTTCCCAAAGCGTACCACACCTTTCCAAGGCGACACTTTAAGCAAGACATAGTCACCTACACTAAACTCTAGAGGCTTCCTCCTCTTATCAGCATAACTTTTCTGATGATCACGCGCAGCCTTAAGTCTATCCTTAATCTGCGAGATCTTCTCAGTAGTCTCTTGCACTAACTTAGGTCCTATCAACTGACCTTCTCCTACCTCAGCCCACATAATTGGCGAACGACATTCTCTACCATACAATGCCTCAAACGGAGCACACCTCACACTAAGTCTAGGACGCATGCTCTAGGACGCACGCTCTAAGCATATCTTCCAAAGTCTGAATAGTACGCTTACCCTGACCATTGGTCTGAGGGTGATAAGCCGTACTCATGTCTAAACGAGTCCCTAATGCCTCTTGCATTGACTGCCAAAACCTTGATGTGAAATGACTATCACGATCCGATATAATCGAGAATACACCATGTCTAGCAACTATCTCATTTAAATACAATCTAGCTAACTTTTCCATCTTATAATCCTCACGCATAGGTAGAAAATGAGCAAACTTAGCCAATCGGTTCACAATGACCCATATTGTGTCATGCCCACTACTAGTCCTAGGAAACTTAGTTACAGAATCCATAGCTATCCCTTCCCATTTACATACGGGAATCTCAGGTTGCTGGAGCAAGCCAGATGGCCTTTGATGCTCAGCCTTAACCTTCAAACAAGTCAAACACTTACTAACATACTCAGCTATATCCTTTTTCATTCCAAGCCAACAATACCTATCTTTCAAATCATAATACATCTTTTCAGCACCTGGGTGTACAGAGTACTTCGACCTATGGGCTTCATCTATTATTAGGGTTCTCACCTCACCCTTCAAATGTACCCATATTCGATCCAGGTAGTACAAGATTCCATCGCTTCTTTGTTTTATCATCTCATCCAAACCTTTCTACAACCCTGCAAACTCATCTACGGCCTCCTTCTGAGCCGTCAGTATCTTATCCTTGATACTCGACTGAAGGGTCATATTCATAGCTCTAACTCTCTTAGGCTTTACTCTTTCTTTCCTACTTAGGGCATCAGCCACCACATTCGCCTTACCAGGATAGTAGCGAATTTCACAGTCATAATTGCTAAATAACTCTATCCAGTGACGTTGTCGCATATTCAACTCTTTCTAACTCGTATGATCCGTATAGATAACACTCTTAGTCCTATACAGATAATGTCTTTAGATCTTAAGTGCAAATACGACCGCACCCAACTCTAAATCATGGGTAGTATAATTTTTCTCATGATTTTTCAACTGCCTAGACGCATAGGCTATCACTTTACCTTTTTGCATTAACACACAGCCTAGTCCTATCCCGGACGCATCACAATATACCACAAAGTCTTCCGGTCCATCGGGGAGAGCTAGAACAGGCGCATTACATAACTTATCCTTTAAGGTTTGAAATGCCAATTCTTGTTCCTCACCCCAATCAAAAGTCTTACACTTTTGAGTCAAGATAGTAAGAGACTTAGCTATCTTAGAAAAGTTCTCAATGAACCTATGGTAATATCCAGCCAATCCTAAGAACGAACGAACCTCAGTCGGAGTTCTAGGGGCTTTCCAATTCTTAACAGCTTTAATATTACTAGGGTCTACATGAATCCCATTACCATTTATTACATGCCTAAGAAACTGCACTTCTCTTAGCCAGAATTCACGCTTAGAAAACTTAGCATACAGTTTCTCCTTTTTTAGCAATCCCAAGACTAACCTTAAATGTTCTACATGCTCCTCTTGAGTCAGTAGATTAATATATCATCTATAAACACTATCACAAACTTATCAAAATAAGGCCTACAAACTCTATTCATCAAATCCATGAATACTGCTGGTGCATTAGTCAGACCAAGGGCATTATAGTGAACTCAAAATGTCCATAACAAGTTCTAAACGCAGTCTTTGGAATGTCATCCTCATGCACTCTCAGCTGATGGTATCCAGACCTAAGATCTATCTTCGAGAAAAACTACGACCCTTGCAGTTGGTCAAATAGATCATCAGTTCTAGGAAGTGGATAACGATTTTTAACAGTCAACTTGTTCAATTCTCTATAATCAATGCACGTCCTAAAAGAACCATCTTTTTTCTTAACGAACAACACCGGTACTCCCCAAGGCGATGAACTTGGTCGAATGAAACCTTTGTCTTGAAGTTCCTTGAGTTGTCCTGACAACTCCTCCAATTCAGAAGGTGTCAACCGATAAGGAGACTTGGCTACCTGCGTTGCTCCAAGGATTAACTCAATCCGAAACTCAATTTCCCGAATAGGCGATAATCCAGATAGATCATCCGGGAATACCTCAGGAAAATCTCTAACTACAACAATCTCTTCTTGTTTCTTAACACCCATCAAAAATCTCGCTTTCTTTTCTGGTCTATCTCCTACTACTCTAAGCACCTTGCCATCCAGTAGTGGTATCCTCACCACCTTCTCATGGCAAATTATTTTAGCCTTATAATTGGACATCCAATCCATACCTATAATCACATTAAAACTCCCATACCTAAAAGGTATCAAGTCGATGTCAAAGACATGACCTTTGATTTCTAGTTTGCAACCCTTAATAACCTTATCAATCTCTACTAGCTCCCCGCTAGCTATCTTAATCTCATATCAGAAACCTAAATCGCTGGGTTCTAAGCCTAACAGAGGTAAGAAAGTAGTCGAAACAAAACTATAGTCGGCACCAGAGTCAAATAAGGTAGTGGCAAAATGATTGTTCAAAGTAAACGTACCCGTCACAATGTTCGGATCCTGGCGAGCTTTCTCTGCTCCCAACATGAATGCCCTACCCCTACCCAGGTTCCCTTGGTTTCCATGACCCTGACCCCCGTTATTATCAGCAACTTGATTTAGACGATTTTCTCGCAGTCCTTGTGCCCTATTCCACCTAGGACAAGCTGACCTGACATGGTCGGTACTACCACACTCATAACATGCCCTAACAGTTGGGTTTCTAGCATTGACAAGATTTATATTCCTCGGCACACCTCTATAATCCCTTGCCAAATGACCCGGGCGGTTATAGTTGAAGCATATGCGACACGGCCCTCGGGGTACATGGTAGGAGTTGCAGGTGGTACACTTGGGCCAAGTACCCGTATTCTCTCTTCCTATAGGGTTCACGGTAGTAGCAAAATCATTCCCAATCCTAGTCCTCTTATTATCATCCCTACCATTCTTATCCTTGATAGGTTCCCCTACATTCCCTCTTTTCTCGACCTTCTTAATTGATCTATTTCTCACAGCCTCATCGGTTAGTGCACCAGAAATCTGCACGGCCTTTTGTGTAGTCTTTGGCTCTGTTGCTGCCACCATCCCACATATTTATAGAGCAAGGCCATACACATACCTTTCAATCATCCTACTATATGGAGTTACCAAATGTGGAACTAACCTAGCCAACTCATGAAACCTATCAGTATTCGCAGCATGGCCAGCCCCGACCATGACGTGATTCCACAACTCAGATTCTAACTTTTACATCTTATGACTAGGACAAAACTCTTGTTTCATCATAAACTTAAAGTCATTTCATAACATATTAACATCAACTTCCCGGCTTAGCGTGCGGATCTGAGAGTTCCACCACGTTAAAGCCTTACCCACGAATGAACTAGCTGTGCATTTCACTTTTTGGTCAATACTACAACCACTCATATCATGCACAAACTCTATTTTCTGAATCTAACGAGTAAGAACTATAGCACCTCCCTTACCATCATATTCCTTAGGGTTACAATGCTAAGAACTCCTTATATGAACAACCTACCCGGTTGCCATTCACTATCACATTCCTAACATTCTCATTAACCACATTATCATTTTGATTTCCAACATTTCCTCGGTTACTAACCTGAGCCAACATGGCGGGTAAGAGGTTCTGCAATTGTTGGGCAATGATCGTTGAGAAGTCGGGTGCTCCTCTATTGGCTCCCTCTACATTCCTATTGACTCCCTCTACACCCTCATTAGCTCCCATACCTTGGTCATTTCCTTGACCATTCAAATCATCAACACGCTCATCATTACCTTCCCTAGGTCTTCTACTCATTCCACCTTTACCAATACGTACACCCGTTCCCCCTTCTAGTGATCCGACAGCAAGCCAGCCAGCACTTCAGGTCCTCATCTTTGGCGGCATTATCTATACGAGGGAGAACATAAGCAACGTTAGACAAGCAGGAAGACTCACATATATATAGAATATCTGACTATATATATACATATATATACATAACACCACCCTACGGTGTCAACATCGATTTGTGTGAACAACATTATTAAGTATGAGTGAGTTGTGATACACTTATAACTACGTTGGCCACTTTACTTATATTTGTATCCTTTCCCAGTCATATTCAATATTGAGCTCACACATTTCAATGACTGACATAACTAAAGCACCAAACTGCGATCACACAAAAGCACACAAAAGCGGAACACCATGCACATAGATCATATACGCAACCAAACGACGGATCTTGGGTTATAGTCTAGGCCAACCCACCTAGTTCTCTATAACCTTGGCTTTGATTACCAATCTGTCACACCCTGACAATGGCGGAAACTCAGGAATGCAACATAATGATCAATCATAACACAAGATACAAAATAGAGAAAACTATATTGCATAAACTCCAAGTGCTATGAAGACCATCAACTTCGAACAAACTCGAGTGATGTCTCAAATCGTAACTAAAATCCACAAGACCTCCCCGTTCGGGTGACTAGCTATCACGGGAACGAACGTATAGTATGTCGAATTTGGGGATGTTTCAGGCTTGAACATCTAATCAGGCAGAAATTGCAATATATATTATTGCAGAAAAGATTGGCGAGCTTACGTGTCATGAGCTTAGGAAAATGTAATCGGGTTTTGTGATGTCTGCATGTGTTGAAGTATCACGGGTAAAGTCTTGCGGTCCTGCATATTATGATTTTTAAAAACATATGAATGCACCTACATTATTGTTGTCGTTTTAAAGCAATGTTTTTTCAGGTGATCAGTAAGCATAAGGTGCAAGGTTACTGGTGATTTTGTTTTAGGGAAGTAATGCTAAGATATGTTGTATTATGTTTTGGGATAATCTTCATGTGTTGTGACCATATCTTGTAAATAATAATAAGGACAAGTTAAAGATTCGGGCTATTTGTATTCAAATTTGTTAAAATCCATGTAACAGTATTAAAACGGTCTTTTTAGTCGTTATATTTATATGCTTGTTTTATTGATCTGAGAAGGTAACACGCCCCGGAGATCCCTATTCCGATGAGACCGATTTGTAGGTTACACCTACAAACTATATTCATCAAATCCATAATTACCGCTGATGCGTTTGTCAGACC
This sequence comes from Tanacetum coccineum, assembly GCA_026074375.1. NCBI lineage: Eukaryota > Viridiplantae > Streptophyta > Magnoliopsida > Asterales > Asteraceae > Tanacetum > Tanacetum coccineum. The sequence goes on along the minus strand of BQNB010035955.1, from coordinate 7,187 downwards.
AAGGGCATTATAGTGACTCGAAATGTCCATTAAGAGTTCTAAACGCAGTCTTGGAATGGTCATACTCATGCACTCTCGAGTGATGGGATCCAGACCTAAGAATCTATCTTCGAGAAAAAACTACGATCCTTGCGAGTTGGTTAAATTACGATCATTCAATCATCAGGAAGTGGATAATGATTCTTTAACAGTCAAAACTTGTTCAATTCTCTATACATCAATGGCACATCTAAATGAACCACATTTTCTTATCGAACAACATGGCGCTACCTACAGGGAAGAAACTTGGTCTGAATATAATAAAAACAATGATGAAAACCTTTGTCTTGGGGTTCCTTGAGTTGTCCCGACAACTCCTCAATTTAGAAGGTGCCAACGATAAGGAGTCATGGCTACCAGCGTTGGCTCCCGGGATTAACTCAATCGAAACTCAAACTTCAGAATAAGCGTAATCTAGATAGATTATCGGGATTACCTACAGGAAAAATACTTACACTATAACACCTTTCATGTTTCTTTCACTAGCCTTAGCACACATCAAGAGTCTCGCTTTCTCTTCCGGTCTCTCTCCTAATACTCTAAGCACCTTGCCATTCGGTAGTGGTATCCTCACTACCTTCTCATGACAAATTATTCTGTTATAATTTGACTACCAGTCCATACCTATATCACATCAAAACTCCCATGTCCAAAGGTATCCAATTCATTGTCAAAGTCTTGACCTTTGATTCTAGTTTACGACCCTTAATAACCTTATCAATCTCTACTAGCTGCCCGCTAGCTATCTCAATCTCATATCTAAAACCTAAATCGCTGGGTTCTAAGCCTAACAGAGGTATGAAAGTAGTGGAAACAAAACTATAGTCGGCACCAGAGTCAAATAAGGTAGTGGCAAAATGATTGTTCAAAGTAAATGTACCCGTCATAATGTTCGGATCCTGGGGGACTTATTCTGCTCCCAACATGAATGCCCTACCCCTAGCCTGGTTCCCTTGGTTTCCATAACCCTGACCCCCATTATTAGCAGCAACTTTATTTGGACGATTTTCTCCTGGTCCTTGTGCCCTATTCCACCTAGGACAAGCTGGCCTGACATGGTCGGTACTACCACACTCATAACATGCCCTAACAGTTAGGTTTCTAGCATTGACAGGATTCATATTCCTCGGCACACCTCTACAATCCCTTGCCAAATGACCCGGGCGGTTACAGTTGAAGCATATGCGACACGGCCCTCCGGGTGCATGGTAGGAGTTGCAGGTGGTACACTTGGGCCAAGTACCCGTATTCTCTCTTCCTACAGGGTTTACAGTAGTAGCAAAAGCATTCCCAGTCCTAGTCCTCTTATTATCATCCCTACCATTCTTATCCTTGCTAGGTTCCCCCACATTCCTTTATTTCTCGAATTACGTTAATGATTATTTTCTCACAGCCTCATCGGTCAGTGCACCAGAAATCTGCACAACCTTCTGTATAGTCTTTGGCTCTATTGCTGCCACCATCCCATGGATTTGTGGAGCAAGGCCATACGCATACCTCTCAATCATTCTACTTTTTGGAGTTACCAAATATGGAACTAACCTAGCCAACTCATGAAACCTATCAGTATACGCAGCATGGCCAGCCCCGACCATGGCTTGATTCCACAACTTAGATTCCAACTTTTGCATCTCATGACTAGGACAAAAACTCTTGTTCATATTAAGATTAAAAAGTCATTCATGACATACTTAACAACAACTTCCCGCTTAGGTGCGGATCTGAGAGGTTATCACCACGTTTAAAAGCCTTACCTACGAATGAACCAGTAGTGTATTTTAGTTTTTGGTTAACACTACAACCACTCATATCATGCACAGACTCCATTTTCTCAATCCAACGAGTAAGAACTACAGCACCTCCCTTACCATCATATTCCTTAGGGTTATAAGCTAAGAACTCCTTATATGAACAACTACCGGTTGCAATTCACTGTCAACTATTTCCCAATGTTTCTCCTCCTGAACATTCTCATTAACCACATTACCATTCTGATTTCCAACATTTCTTTGGTTACTAACCTAAGCCAACATGGCGGGTAAGAGGTTCTGCAATTGTTGGGCAATGATTGTTGAGAAGTTGGGTGCTCCCCCATTGGCCTCTATCTATTCCTTATTGACTCCCTTTACACCACCATTTAGTTTCACTTTTCCTTGGTCACTTCCTGACCATTCAAATCATGCAACACGCTTCATCATTGCCTTCCCCAGGGTCTTCTACCCCTTCCAAACCCTACTAACCCGTATAACCGTCCTCCCCTCCCTAGTGATTTGAAGTTAGGCCTGCCAAGCACTTCGGTCCTCATTCCTTGCGGCATTATCTCTACGGAGGGAGAAATAAGCAAGTTAGGCATGCAAGAAGGGGGCTTGCAAATATATTAAATATCTTACTATAATATAAAGATATACACATAACACCAGTTACGGTGTAAACATAGGTTTGTTGTGAACAATCATTATTAATTTAAGTGAGTTGTGATACACTTATAAATACTCTGGCCACTGTACTTATATTCGCCTCCGCTCCTAGGTAATATAACAATTTTAGCTCAAATATTCACTTCCTTACATAAAACTAATTCCCCAAACTTCTATCACACCCCTCAAACCACCTTCACAAATCCTCACACCTACCTAAAACACTTATAAAATTATAAGTCAAGTCCACATCTACCTAGATCACAAAAACAATTCACTTAACCAATACACACCCCTGACCAGTCAAAAACTCTGGGTATGCAACATAAATAGAAAAACTACATTGCATAAACTTCAAGTGCTATAAAGACCATCACCCACTCAACCCCACTATATAAACCCCCCCCCCCCCCCCCCCCCCCCCCCCAACCCCCAAAAACACAAAATTTTTTATACATTTCCCCCCCCCCCCCCCCCCCCCCCCCCCCCCCCCCCCCCCCCCCCCCCCCCCCCCCCCCCCCCCCCCCCCCCAAAACTCCCCCACCACCCCCTTTTTTTTCTCCCAAATCGCAACTAAAATCCACAATCTCTTATAATTATACAACTGCCCACACAGGGGACCATAATCCAAACTTAAACCAAAACATCCAAATACTAAAATTAAAACAACAAGAAAGCAAGACTTCACATGAAATTCCACTCGGGATACTTCTAAGTCTGCTATCACAATCACCAAACTATTCCTCTTTCACTTCACTTGAAAATGATACTTGAAAACGTCAACAAATAATGTGGTAAGCTCGTTAGTGTTTTGACCTTAAACCCAAACGTTGTGCCAATATTTCAACAATGGACAATAGTGTTATATGATAGTGAATATATGCAAACAATTCAAGACACAGCATCCTACGCTAGTCAATAACCATATGTCACTTACGCACCTAAAGGGCCTACCAGCTGGAGCCAATAATATTGGGCAGGAACCTTACACAAAATTGGGTTGGCGAACCCCATCCGCACTCATAATCAAATAAATACGGGTAGGCGTACCCATCCGATCCAATAATCTCACAACACTGGGTAGGCGTACCCATCCGATCCAATAATCATGATATTGATTCACATAAACAGTACATAAAGCACATATCTTGCCCAAAAAAAAACCACATCTTCGCATAGTTTATTCAAAAACATTTCAAAAACACATTAGAGTATCATTTTCCCCCAAATTCAAAACATTTCAAAACACATTTGAGTATCATTTTCCCCCAACGGAAAAACAGTAAAAAGTGGGGCTACGAGAACTCACCTTAAGCAAGTCTTTAGCAAACAAATCTCAATCACACAAGCAAATGCAACGACGCCCGCACACGACCTAGTCCAGTTAATGTCCCAATTTAATCATCCAATTCCAAAACGATCTTTACGTTTGATGCATAGAGTTTAGACGCGTTGTACAATTACCCAAAATAATTTAGTGGTGTGATGGTTGACGACATATTTCCACAATCATATAAATCTCATTCCCTGATAATACATACTTATACTATTTAGAGAAAATAGATAAGTTGACTGGTCAAACTTGATAAAATGGAAGGTCAAAATGCAGGAATTGACTAAGTCAAGTTGTCTTATGATTGTGACAAACTGCATAAGTTGACTAGTCAAGCTTGAACAAATGGCAACTTATAGAAACTCAAACCGCAACTTATTGAAGCTCAAACCGCAACTATTTGAAGCTCAAACCACAAGTTTTAGTGTGTGTGTTGCAAAACCGCAACTTGTAATCAAACCGCTACTTTATATCTCAAACCGAAACATTTAGACAAACCGCAACTTTTTCTTTGAATCAAACCACAGCTATTAGAGACAAACCGCAACTTTTTTAACTAGTCAGACCCCAGGTTTTGTTTAACAAACCGCAACTGTACTTTTCAAACCGCTACTTTTGTACTTTTTCCAAAAATCACTTTTTTCAAAACTAAGGTACAAGAAAGACACGAATAAGCTGTTGATAAGCACTTTTGACACTCTAAGGAAGATCTTAAACACTTTTAACACATCTATATGACTTGTTTTATTGATTAAAAACTCGAATGAAAAAAAAATGTATGTCGAGACCATATAAGCTAGATAAGCACTCGAATAAGCTCTTTAACCACAAATAAGCAATCACTATCTACCCCGTGGCTCTTGATACCAATTGTAGGAACCAATATTATCATTTCACTTCCATATTACACGACTCAAATAAGAAGAAAAGAGAAGAAGTTTAGAGAGAGAAAGTAGAGAGAGAAAGGAAGGATGGATTGCATTATGTGAAATGTTTACACACAAAATGAACAACCAACCCTTCTCCATGTGTGGAGAAGGGGTATTTATACCCTTGGCTTTAAGCCGTGGGTTTTCTTAAGGTGGAATGGGCTCGGGTTTGCTTTGGGCTTTAGCCCGATACACATACAATATTAGATTAACTAACGAGCCCAATATCCATTTCTAGCCTATTACAACGTATTGTGAACAAAGACCATGATTCCTTGTTCGACTCAATATTTTGAGGCTAACACAAACACTAAACATGATATCGGGCCTACTTGCCGTTAGGTAGAGTAAACTACCTATCATGCCTCGATACTTGGTACTATCTACCGACTCACAATCTTTGTCTTTCGTGAGTTTCGTATCCGAGGACATGGGTGTTTACATTGGTTTAGATTCATCTAAGCCAAATTTCTTAAGCATTTCTTTAATATATTTAGATTGATTAAAGAAAATACCGCCTTCTGTTTGTTTTATTTATAATCCAAGGAAGAAGTTAAGTTCACCCATCATTCTCATCTCGAACTCGTCGTGCATGATTTTGGCAAAGTCATCACACATGTCTTGACAAGTCGAACCGAATATAATGTCATCGGCATATATTTGAATGATGATGAGATTTGAACTTTTCTTCTTTGTAAAAAGTGTGTTATCTACCATTCCCATGTTATATTGATGTTTAATAAGGAAAGCCTTTAATCTATCATACCAAGCTTTAGGAGCTTGTTTAAGACCATATAAAGCTTTCTTGAGTTTATAAACATGATCTGGTTTTTCAAAGTCAATGAATCTCGGAGGTTGTGCCACATATACCTCCTCATTGATAAAACCGTTCAGGAATGCACTTTTTACATCCATTTGGAATAACTTAAAATCTAAGGCACAAGCATAGGCTAGTAAGATCCTAATAGATTCTAATCTAGCAACTAAGGCATAAGTTTCATCATAATTGATGCCCTCTTGTTGATTATATCCTTGGGAGACTAACCTAGCCTTATTACGAGAAACAACACCGTTCTCGTCTAACTTATTTCTATACACCCACTTAGTTCCTATGATTGTCGTACTCTGAGGATGTGGTACTAACTCCCAAACATCGTTTGCAACGAATTGATTTAATTCTTCTTGCATAGCGATTATCCAACTTTCATCCTTTAAGGCTTCATACACATTCTTAGGTTTTATAGTTGATATAAAACAAAAGAAGTTACTTTGGTTTTGGGCTTGAGACCTAAGGGTTCTTTGGTTAAGGTTTCCTATGACGTTCCTAATGGATGGTTCTTAGATTCCTTAATGTTGACATCATCGTCAACTTCTATAGTTTCATCCTCAATGTCATTGTCTAAGACTTTCTTTTTGGCAACCGTAACTGCTTCATCTTTATCTAAGTCATCATCCACTAAGGGTGATGTTTTAGATGGTGGAGGAGTTTCATCGAATGTCACGTTGAGTGATTCTTTGATTTCATGGTGTGTTTGTTTAGGATGATATAGGCTTTGCTATTTTGGGAGTATCCTAGGAAAACACCTTCGTATGACTTCGGTTTGGTGAGGTAATATTTAGTGTTTAGAACAAAACATTTACTTCCAAAAACTTTGAAGTAATCAAGAGTAGGTTTCCTACCTCTCAAGAGTTCATAGGGTGTTTTTTCCTAAGATGGCTCTAATTAGGATTCGGTTAATGATGTAGGTTAAAGTATCTACGGTGTTACACTGAAACTTTTGTGGTAACGATTGTTCATTCAATATTGTTCTACTCATTTCTTGTAGAGTCCTATTTTTCCTTTCTACCACGCCATTTGATTGTGGAGTGCGTGGAGCCGAGAAGTTATGTGTAATACTATTGGTATTACAAAACCCTCCAAATTGTACTTCATTATCAAATTCCCTACCATGGTCCGTCCTAATTGACACTATTAAACATCCTAATTGATTTTGTATTTTCCTACTAAAGATTTCGAATTGCTCGAAAGCCTCGATTTTATTCTTAAGAAATCTTGTCCATGTATACCTAGAAAAGTCATCTACAATGACTAAGGTGTAAAGGTTTCCTCCGTAACTCCGTACGGAGGATGGATCGAAAAGATCCATGTGAAGAAGTTCTAAGCATCTAGTCGTTGAGATTATATTCTTAGCTTTGTGACAAGCGTGAGCTTGTTTTCTGATTTTGCAAGCATCATAAAAATGTTGATCGAACTTAAGCTTAGGTAAGTTTCTAACTAATTCCTTACATGCCAACGATTGAATTAAACTGTCACACCCCGACAAGGCGGAAACTCGGGGATGCAACATAATGATCAATCATAACACATTGTTGATAAAAATATAATGCCTAAAAACATTACTAATATTTTTTCACATCTTTACGTTTTGTTAATCACAAAATATAAAAACGTTCAACGTAAAATTAAAC
>BQNB010035954.1:4423-50479 GCA_026074375.1 Tanacetum coccineum | reverse complement strand
AACATGGCTGATACCTAAAGGTATCAGCCGATAGTCATTATAAAATTACATAAGGCTTCATATATGAACGATTAAAGTAAAGAAATGTTAACCGAACGCGTATTGGGTTGTTTAAAGATTATAAGAGTTTTCCTATGATCTTGAGGCTTTTTTCTGACCTTCTATTATCCTCTATACGTCTGTTAGTCGACTTGGTGGTTTAGGGCATCACTTGCATACAAAAACTCATTTTATGGTTCGGTATTTATAGAGTATGGAATTAGGTCGATACGCCGTATTAAAGAGTTTAGTACGGCGTATTAGAGTTTCTTGGAGTGGGGACCATGATAAATATCTTCTAGAATCTTTTATAAACCGCCAATGGATACGACGTATATCTTCTTCTGGATACGGCGTATTGGTCTTCATGTCTTCGTGGTTTCTTGTGAAGTTCAGGAGCAGATACGCCATATCTTCCTTGATGGATATGGCGTATAGGTTGTCAGAACAGTAGATTCTTGATTTCTTCGTTAAAGCTCTAAAATGTGCACCTTTAAGTTAAACTTCATCAATTTCTTGATATTCACTGCAAATAATAAATATAAGCAATTAAGTACAAATTCATGCCTAAAATAATATAAAATGAGCAATTTAGCTAGGATAAATGATGATATAAAATAGACGTTATTTGATGTCATAAGTGTAGTGATATTAAAATCATCACTTGAAGTCATCCTTAGGTTCCAAATCGAGTCTCACTCATACCTCTTATTTCTTACTCATTTGTTTCTATATCAATTGTCTCCTATTTTAAGGATTCATATCTTAACTATAAATGTGTTTGTCACTCATTTTTCATGTCTAATTCTTTTTAAAAAAATCTTAATCACGCCTCTACCATTATATAGATGGCTAATATCTCCCGTCCACCATTTCCGCTACCACCTTTAAGACAACCTCATACCTTGTCGTGTGATTGTTCAATAAACATTCACAATGCTTGAGAAGAGCTATAATACTTCGTAGATGAAGTTTGTCATATGCTAACCATCATTCATCTTGACATTGTCAAGCCTATCGTTTCCATATTCATTTGTCCTCTTCTTTATTTATTTTTATTTTCCCACACTGATGACATCAAATAACGTCACTTTATAATATCATTTATCCCATCTGTTTTGCCCACTTTTATATAATTATTGCAAGATTTAGTACTTACTTGCTTTAAAGTTTATAAATGCAGTATTTCATGAGTGTTTTGTGAAGACAAGCTAAAAGGCGCATAATTTGGAGCTAAAACGAAGACATTTGAAGATTGCTGATTTTCTGACCAATACGTCGTATCCAGCAAAAGAGATACGGTGTATCAGCGCCTCAACTTCACAAGAAAACGCGTTTGACCAATTCCTAATACGGCGTATCACTCTGCTTCCATACGTCGTATCCATGAAGATAACTATTCGAAGATACAGTAATAAATGTAAATTGGGAATGATATCACTGATTGATTGAGAACGTAGCGCGCACTCCAAGGAATCCAGCCCTATACGCCGTATTGGCCTAGCCAGATACGGCGTATCGAGTCTTTTTCAGACACTATAAATAGAAGACTCAAAAACGAGTTTTTAGTGTGCAATATCATATTCTTTATACCATACTCATTGAAGACGAATTTTAGAAGAGAAGAACAGCCACCAAGGTCAAGAATTAATCACGAATCCATAGAAGACATCGTGTAATTTTTACTCTCTTAATCGTTTGATTTTAATTGTTTGATTACGCTTGTATAATTACAATGGTTGTGGGCTAATACCCTCAGGTATTAGCCATCTTAATGAAAGTTTAATGTTTGGTTTGTTTTAAAATCAATTTCTTAATTAATCGTTGATTGTTTAATTATGTTTATCACCTTATACTTGTTTATGTGTTTGAATATCAACTGGGTCTACTGATACCTAAAAAGTAATCTAGATACTGGGATAGCTCTCCTTATCGTATTTTATATTACTAGACCAATACGATCACAAATAACGTTCTATCTTTACCTTTTAATTATGAGCTTAGTTGGACCGATAGGTGACCCGTTTATGTTTCAACAAGTGTGTTCTTAATTAATTGGTAAAGACTCGAATAGTGGACAACCAGTATATAAAACACCATCAAGCAAAAGTAGGTAAAGTCCCGATGGGCTAGGGTTTTGACAGAATCACCACTGCTTCGATTCCCTAAGATATATTATAATTAAACTAAAGGATGCTTTATGCGGATGCATTAATTATGACAGGATTAATCATGTCTAGGTCTTAGGATGATGTCCCGCCTAAGTCTTAAGAATGATATGCTGCTTCGAGATAAGTAAATCATTGCACTTAAACAAACAAACCAACATTGAACTGGATTTAATATGGCTAATACAGTTTTCTATCATTTGGCTTGCACCGCTTTCCTATCTTCTATTTTCTTCTTTTATGTTTATTCTGTATTGAATTGATATTTGTCACCACCAAACCTGTGCCAGTTCTTAGTATGAAACACCCCCCTATCTTTTGATAACGTATTATAGCATTGGTTTAACAGTTAATTAAAATAACATTAGAATAATCTAGGGACTAAATAAAATATTGATAGAATATAGGATTAGTGTTTCACTCTTAGTGTTCAACACCCTTGATGAGGTGTCATTTTATACACTTTTTCGAGGTCGTTTAACCCCCTAAATCATGTGTTTATGCCCAAAATAGGTACTTAATCGTTCCTTTTTAGGTATTTTGCATTTTGGGAATGGCATATTTGCAAGATATATACACGTGGACTGGGCTCATTTGGTGGAAGAAGGACAAGACTACGGACCTTTACACCAACACTGCTAAGGTTTTCTCCGCAGAAAGCTAGTGACGGGCGTCACAAAAATTACAGTGACGCCGTCTAATGATTTCTACATAGACGGCGTCACAAGATCTCAAGACGGCGTCAGATTGTACGTATCCCAGACCATTATCTAAGAATATTCTTTGTCACCGACGACATCATGATATAAAACGCACGATTTTCCAATATAAATACAAATCTGATTTTAGGGTTTTAAGTGTGTAACTTTAGAGTAAAAGAAAGGGACGAACCCTAGTTCGTTTAGCAGCTGTTAGGGATGATTTTAGGGCCTCAAAACCCTATTGTACTTCCTTCAATTCATGTTTTAATCAAGTAAGATTATCTTAATCATTCAATATGTCTATGTGTTGTTTGATTCATTATTGTTCTTGCTTTACTTATAACATGCTTGGCTAAACCTTCTATTGTGTTTATTTATGATTGTATGAAACCTAGAATGTAGATCTTAGTGGTGTTGCTTCTTGTGATGAATATGCATGTTAGGTCTTAGAAAACCAACTTTTGTCTGTATCGCTGTTGATATGTCTAGGAAAACATGATTGTGTAGAAAGGATACCATCGGGTAACAATCTTCATACTACCTTGCCCCTTATATGGTTGATCCACTTTTAATATATTTCACATGCATTTAATATACTCTTAGGGGGCCTTGTTATAGTACTTCTACTACATTTTACTTGTGCATTGCCTTAACAGTATATTAAATAAGACAGCGGGTTCGTGTAATTCGTTTCATGACTTAGGATAATAGTTACTTAGTAATCCCATGTGTGACAAAGCATACAACACTATGAGATGCAATCTAGGGACTAATACATTATTATATATTCACAGTCTTTTATTAATTTTGTTATCACTAGTAGCTTAGTTAATATTTAGTGTATTAGATAATATACCAACCCACCTCTTATAAATTATGATTTTATTGCTTTCATAAAATATTTAATAAACACAAAAAGAATCTTCCCTAAACCTTAGAAATTTGTTAACCTGTGATCAAGCCTTTCCTAAACCGATTACCCTTAGAGAACGATATAAAAACCCGAGTCTTGCCTTACTTTCTACTACCTACGGTTAGGTACTATGCCTTATAGGAGTGGTAATACTTCGTGTTGAAGTTTACACGTGTCAGCCACTAATAAGTTTTTGGCGCCGCACTTCCGGCGGCCGGGCTTTGAAACGTAGTGGGAATGCGGTGGCAGTGAGGAGTTCGGTGGGAGTCTGGGAGGAGGTGAAGTGGTTGGATTAGTGATGGTGGGAAGGGTGGTGAGGAGGTGTTGGAGTGACGGAAGCGCGGTGTATGCAGCGGGGGGGGGACTGTTGGAAATTGTGTTGTGACTAGAGTCATCAGTGGGTTAAGGGGGAGTTAGACATTGTCATTCAGTCAAGGTGTGTGCTCGGGCGGAAAATTGGTTACTACACGAGCGATCGTTAGTTATGACGATTTGGATGATGGGATATGGCGTATGCTATGTATTGTTTTGTCCTTTTGGGATGTGCGTATGCATTGTGTCGGGGGCGTTGTTTTATTTGTTGGTGCGGACATTTAAATGGGGTTAGGGGAGGAGCGGAAAGAGGGGCGGAGGGTTTAATGGTTATTCTAATTGTTGGTTGTATTTTGTGTACATTGAATTTGCAGGGTAGGTTTTTGAAGGGGTGTGAGGATTGATCATTACGGTTGGAGAGATCGTTGTTAAGGTTGTCAGTTATGGTTACTGTTGTTGTTGTCTTTATTCGTTTGAACTTTGTTTTAGTTATATTTGTTTTTTTATGTTTGGGTCAGTTGGTATGGCTTGAGTGGGAAAGTATCTATTCAAAGATACGGTTCCCTCAATTTTTGGAAATAAAATAAATTAGATTAGGCCTAGCGTTTCCTCAGATTGGTGCTATTTGTCGTGGGAGTGAACCCGACACTACCCCGCGTGAGTTATCTCGGCCACACAGGAGTTTTCTAGAATAACATAATTTGCTTTTGAGATTTGGGCAAACCATTGTGGTGTCTATTTGTGCCTTTGCGTTTTCGGGGGCGGTGCTTTGGCGAGGTAATACAAAGCGGGGTTCGCTTGCAATACTTTTGACACTTTTTGCTGGTCGTATTGCGAAGGGACTTATGCATGTTCCTGCGGTGGGTTTGACTTCAACTAGATGACAACAGTAATAAAATATGCAAAATACCTAATTTCATAGAACGCATTGAAGTGGTAGAGAAGAAAGAAGAGAATTCCTATGAACCATAAAAATGTGTAGGTTGTTGGTGATCCTTGTTGTAAGTGCCTAATTGTGATGCTGAGTGAGTGACTTAGGGCGGCTGTTTTGTGGTTGTCAAGTCTTTTTGAGATTTTTAGTAGACTTGGGCTAACTCATTTGACAGTGGGAGTTGTTTAAATGTGAAGTTATTGTAGTCGATGGGTTGACAACCTTTTTGGGGGCAGGGTGTTGACGCATTGAATCAAGCTACACTATGTTGAATCGTTTAGGGTTTTTGTTATTGTGGTGGCATTATGTGGTGGTCGTTCGTTGGAGGGGTGGGGGTTGTTGCCGCTATTTGTTTTATCAGTGGGGAAGTGTTGGTTGGTACCTGTTGTTGTGATGCGTGCTGAATGATTTTGATGTACAGGAGGCTTTACATACATTAATGTAGCGGAAAAACAAGCAACTATCGAGGGAATCACAATGAGTGTCATTTGGCTATGTAAGTTCAATTCAGAAGGGAAAAACATAGAAAGAGTGGTTAACAACCGGTTGTTGCAATGGGTGTGTTAGAATTTGTTATAGACTGTTTATGGGTGGGGGGGTGTGTTAGTAGTTTCAAATCCGGGTTATGAGGTTTGGTGTAGTGAGTAGACCGAAATGTATGGGGAAGACGTTCTGATATGTGTCTCTTAACATGTTTCGAAGAATGGGTTATTGGTTTGAAGGTTTCCTGGTTGGTCAGAGTGTTCTTATGGTAGATTTCAACTTATGGTGGTATCACATAATAATACTATTTCCTTGTTACCAATTGTTTATGTGCATGATAGATCTTAACCCTAGCCTGGATCCCCCCCCCCCCCCCCCCCCACCCCCCCCCCCCCCCCCCCCCCCCCCCCCCCCCCCCCCCCCCCCCCCCCCCCCCCCCCCCCCCCCCCCCCCCCCCCCCCCCCCCCCCCCCCCCCCCCCCCCCCCCCCCCCCCCCCCCCCCCCCCCCCCCCCCCCCCCCCCCCCCCCCCCCCCCCCCCTATTTAGAATGCCTCAAAAGACAAAAGAATTAGACTTAATATTATAGGTGCTGAATGAAATGAATAACATGTAAACAAACATTAAATGTAGCGGAACAAGCACCTATCGACGGATCCATAGAGTCATATGATCAATCAAAGAAAAACAAGAAAAGTAAAACCTTTGTAGCGTGATCAGTAGAATCAACCGGTAGCCTCCACCCTAACACAAAACACCAAATGAAACCAAGTGATCAATGGAGATCACCTCTATGATGTATCCATACTACATTTCCTTGTATACCAATTGATGCTAGTCTTAACCCCGTAACTATGGAATTCACCTTGAATAAACTAGATACAAAGTGATAGAAAACAAGAACACATAAAACCCTTTATAAGAAGAGTGTGTATGTGTCGTGTATATATATAGGAGAGGAGGAGAGAAATACTTGGTAAATTTGTAATCACATTAATTAGAAGATATCCCATATTAATTTACCAATAATATATAAATTTGATTAGATAAAAAAACAATCTTATCCCTTCCATAAGCCATAAGTGGTCGGCCCCTTCTATAGGTCCAAATGGGCTTCCCATTTGATTTCTATGTCCAATAGATTAAGTACTTTACTTAGTTATTAGAAGTCCAATAGTGATCCCAAATTATGTGGGTTATTTATGTACCATAAATACAATAAACACGATATATAAAATGGTACCTCGGTGTATAAGTGTGTGACCCCATAGGCTCATATGTGTCTAGCCATATAATTAGTTATTATGACACGAGCATACTCCAATAGCTCCCACTTATGCACGTCATAATAAACAAGTAATTATACAAGCAAAGGTTAGCGTCTAGCAACACGCCAATGCCGTAGAGACATATGAGGATAGTTTCTTAAACATCTCATTTAAAATGGTTTCAGTATCAATCGTCCTTTTGTTATAGATACTATGTTGAACATATGACATGGATCATTAGTCATTCTAATGTTTAACAATTCTATTTCTTGATATAGACATTAAACTAGATTACCAAATTAATCAAGTATCATCTTAATTACATTTAGGTGCGGCCATACATACATCTGTTCAAATCATCGAGGGGGGCAGTAATATCTTAATCCATAACATGTGGAGTAACAAATCCTATTTTGACTGCACGTGTCCGTTATATGTTTTACATCCCTCCTGAAATCGGCCTCTATAGCAGCCTTCAACAGGTCAACATTGAACCATATCAAAGATTGACATTCCACACACACAAAACCTACTTGCATCTCAAGTCTAAGGATGAGTGACATAACCACTTATGAGATTCACTATTGACGCTGATCCATGTAGTGAATACTCGTGGGTTGGATCAATCTAATGTTCATCCAATGAACAACATATGAGTTTGATGGTATCATCTATTTATATTCATACTATATGAATATGACCAAAACACTTACATTTGCCTTAATTCAATGATACTCCCTTATCATCAACTAACAATGGACGATTTAGAATAAATAAATTATTCATGGATTTAAACATGCTAATATAGAACACAATTGTATAAATGAAGACAATCATACCAGGTATATCAATTCATTACTTAATACAACTGCTTAACGTTCCATTATCCAAATATGTTAGGAATTATTGTAAACAGACTTAAGTCTGGTAGTTATAGAGTTAAGTCTGGTAGACATAGTTAAGTCTGTCAGTGGGTACAAGTCATTACAAGACATTGACTTTGTAAAAGTACAAACACCTAAGTTGTTCATCATGATCCGTGAACTTTGTGGGGAGTAGTGTTTCAAAACTCACATGCAGTAAATATGTTTTGAAGATACGATGATTTTCTTTTGTATATGTGCGTTTCATGTGCTATTACCCCCCCCCAAAAAAAAAAATAATACCCAGATCTCCACCATTACATGTACATAGGTTGGTTTGAAAGCAAAAAATACCACCTATATAAGTCCAACTTTTCTTAACAGTCTTTCTAAAACTGTGAAAGTTTATTCTTATTCTTTAATGAATAGGCAAACTATGCTTTCAATAAGCATGTCTAGTCTAGCAAATATTATCATTTAGATGGAAAGTAATGCTATATATGATAGATTGAGAACCATCTCAATCAAAATAAGCATTAGTGTATAAACTCAACACTAATCTCCTTATTAAATTCCGTAAACTTTAAACGTGCCTTTAGTCCTTTGCAGGCCTTTTAGAATGTTCCTTTTATAGTAGTCTAGTGACTTTCACTTAGATACTATGGCTTTAGGTTCATCTTGCAATCATGCAAATGTTAAAATTAGTCTAATACATATCATGACATACATGATGAAACCTTTAGCTGAACTAAACGTTTTCATGCATGTGTTTCAATCATCCAGGTGAGATAGATGCTCTTGAGTCTTGTCAATGTGTGTCATATTGTGTTAGACTTTGTAATACATCGTATTGTTTATCCTAAGTATAACATTTTTTTTCCTAGGTTGTATTTCTTTATTTCGTTATTAATATCTCTTGATGGAAGGGGGGGTTGGAAATATTATTCAAACTACGAATTAAAATCCAGCATAGGTGAAATTATAATTTCAATATGTTGACAACATTTGCGATATAAGAAAAGAAACAAAACATAATGCTTCAAACTTATGCTTTAAGGTGTACTCAGGAGATCTCTTTGTTTCAATCAAAATCAAATTGTTGATTTAAACTTAAGATTCCAAGAGCTCCTAGAGTATGCTCTAACCCTACACTTGGATTTTACAGATTGACAGTTTATAAAGTACACTTGGATTTCATTTATCCCTTTGATTAACACCAAACATCCTCGCAAAAGGTAATCATTCAAGAAGGAGTTTAGACATCCAAAATGCCATATTTCATATTCAGGAAATCAAGTATGGTAATTACTATCTTTATTCATTTAACGCTTGCAAGGAAAAGAAGCTTTAATCATAGTCAATCACTTAAGTATAAGTAAAACTCTTATCACAAGCCGTGCGTTTAAATGTGTGTACATTTTTGTCCATATTAGTCTTCTCCCGTAGAAAGAATCTATTTATTTCTCAATCTTTACCGATTGTGCTGTGAAAGATCTATCAAATTCCAAAATTGATTTTCTTTCTGGGAATATATCTAACATTATTTATGTGTTCGCTAGTACTTCAGAAGGTTGTGTAATAAGAGGTACTTTCTCCATAAAGATGATCCCATTTGCTTCTTGGTAAGATGAGACTTTATCCAAAAACGCTAGAGCATGTTCGTAGTTACAATAAAAATTATACTTCATTTGGGTGTATAATATTTACTGACTGTTTGTCTTGAGCTTCTAGTTTGCCTAAAACATGCTTAACATGATCTTCCCCCCCCCCAACAAATTTAGTATTTTAGTTAAGACTTAATGGGAGTTTTCCCATTCCATAACCTTGATGGTGTTTAGTTTAGTTACTTTTGATTGGAAACCATATGAGTAAACACGCGGCTTTACTCAATTTTGTTAACCTTGATAAGATTAGAGGTAGGGTAGCTAAAGTTATCAAAAATCAAACAATATTAATTAGAGTTTGATTTTACACATTAGACATACCAGATTATCGACTTGTGTGGGTATTCTAATGAGGTAAGAGATTATAAAGACAATATCACAATTTGCTTTTAGATAAACTAATTACCATTTGGCGTACTTACTTTGCAGCAATTTGTTCAAACCTTTAATGGGCATATTATATTAACCAGTAATTTCAAGCCAATTGCTTGCTAAAAGTAGAAAGAAATTTAGAGAAGTTCAAGGGACTTTATGTTACATGTGCTTAACATGGAATACTATAACACGTTAATCTCTAACTTTACGTTATAAGTCTTTGAACATTTTAATGACTTCATGTACATGTCGTGACAATGAGACATGACAAGTCAATTGCTTACTTTATAAGTCTTAGAGCAGTTCAAGAACTTTATGTTTATGTCTTTACAAGAAGTCTAAAGAATATTGAATAATTGTTATTATTGTAAATGCCGACTATTGACTTCAACTAGCTTTTCAGTTTTTACATATTTCTTATTTATGTCTTTACAATACTACACTAATTCATATTGGCTTAAAACCCTTTTAGTGAATATGATGAAGTAGGTATTAATATTTATTGACACTATTCTAAGTAGGGCGACATACTTCGATAGAGGTATAAAGTCCTAGTAGGAATATTAGCTTTCTTTACCATGGCAGGTTGTAGAATAACCATTAGTCATATTTTGTTTGTGTTATGATCCTTGCACACAATTAAGATTTCTGCGCCCAGCTTGTGCCGGGCACGACATCAAGCATTTTATTTAGTACCAAACAAATAAAGCTTTTTATTATGAGTGTCAGGTTCAATCGATCCTGAGGACTAGTGTGGTCTATGAGTCCATCACCGCTTCCATTTATTTGTAATGAATATATGACAATGTCACAAAATTTTGATATGTGATTTTAAGTCAAATTCTTCTGAATCACATTTGCATTTCAAAGTATATATATATAACGCTTTTTGTTTTAATAAGCAATCATGCATATTTATTGTATGAGATAACGATTCAGGCTACCGACATCGAGGAATGTGACATAAGTTATCTAATAGAATAATCATGCAATGATTCCTTATAAAACTTATGATGCTTCATATGTGGGAAATAATAATGTAATTATTTCAACGACCAGCTAGAAATTAAATGGGGCTAATTATGAAGGTGATGTAAGACTGCATTGCTCCCACTATAGAACTTTGACAAACAATTACTCATTGTGTGTTGTCTTATTGATCAGTAGTAAAATGCATTGCTCCACTGATAAGAGCAACAACATTAAATTGTTGTGTTTATACTCAATGAAGTGAAAGTAGACGACAAGATTTATTTATTTTCTACTCTTTGTATTTTCGATACTTGTATCTTTTAATGTGAGGCCTCTTAGACTAGTAAACATCGTACTAGATTATTCAAGGAAGTGCATCATGTTCTAACTTTATATATGATGGCTACCCCCCACCCACCTCCTTCGATCAATGTCATTCTTTACCTTGAAAGTTTTTGCATGCAATTCCTCCTTCTACATTACCTCAAGGGTGTGTAGAATCTTAGGAAAGATATTAAGTTAAGGAAAACTACTAGAAAACAAGTTATTAATTTCCTTTTCTCTTTCGCGATTTATTTGAAATTTCCATTACTAATCATTAAAACTCATATAATGTCTTGACGCTTCAAGATGTATCATTTTGGTAGCTATAGAAAACATGTTCTCTAGTTATCCAAATAAGTTATGCAACTGTACTAACCTATTTTGGACTAAGACAATTACAGATTTTTCTCGAGTAAGTGTGCTTTTGGAGTTTGAGGGTTAGGAATTGGAAAATTCAAGTATTCCTATTATAGCTTTCTCATACAATTAGAAAGGATAGGAATAAGTCTTTTTCTTACATGGAAGAGACTAGCTGTCCTGTTTAAATGTTTGTTTGTATTCCTATAACAAAAGAAAGGAAAACAAACTTCTGTTTAAGGTTTGTTGTTGCATAAATGTCATTAATAGAAATTCAAAGTTTAATTTAGTATTTGCTAAATTATCCTTTAAAAATTAACTACCCTTGTTCTATAATATAATCAATTAATGTTACAAAAATGGTTAAAGATTCTCGCTAAGCGGTTACATCACATCTCGTTAGTCTGCTAGCAATGATAGATTTAATAGGTAGGGAGAACGTTCAACAATTAATAAAAACATGTGCACCTTCTTGACCAATATGGGGACTATGACCTTTGTAACCAGAAAAAAACAACTATGTCAAGCTGACATTGTTTTAAGTCCCTTCCTTTGCCTCAAGACCAAGAGGTCTCACTTGCTTAACTCGATTAAGTCATCCAATGAGAACATGTGAGAATATATTTAGGTCTCACGCATAGAGAATAATCACCTTGGGTTACAATTCACCTACGTCTCACGCATGAGGGTGAAAGCTTATTTGCAATGTGTTCTAACCATTGGTGGCATAACTTAATGTTGACGGTATTAATTTTTGATTAAATGATCAAAAAGTGTGTATGGAGGAAGCTTGCTTTCATCCTTCGTAGCACAGTTAAAAAGCTATTTTTAACTTAGTCTAATATTGTTTTTATTGTGTGTCAAGGTGGTCATTTTCTGACTAATTTAGGTAACTAGGGGAATATAATATTAGTTTTTGAACATACATTAAATAACAATCATAACATTTATTTTTTAGTGTATGTATAAAAGACAAGTGTGTTTAGTTTCAATAAATTTTCATATTTAAACTTTAAACTAAATCAAAGATTTAGTTTCTAAAATAGGTTTGTGTTTTATTTTTAGTTTTATAAAAACATTTGCAAGTTATATACATTTCGCTAGCTTTATATCGATAAAGCAAACAAAACAAACTCAAACATAAGTATCGCAAAAGCCTCATCCGATGTAAACTATTGCTTGGTTCATGAGCTCACAAGAACAATGAACTTCAACTAAGGGTTAACCAACTACCACAAGAGGGCTCCACTTGCTCCAAGAACAATCATGAGGAAAGTTGAAACCCCAATGAACTTGGGATTTAGGGGGCCCAAAATGCACTAAATTTTTAGCTGACTGACGGGCCTCCTCTAAAACTCCTAGATGGAGTCTTTCTCAATCTGAGCTCAGTTGAAGACACACAACCTATACATCTCCTACCCCCACCCACCCCATCATGAACCCCCCACCCTCCTGCATATCAAATTGTAGCCCCAATGCGTTTTGCTCCTTCTCCCAAAATATCAGCTTCCAACTCCTTATAGAACTCCAGGAAACCCACTTTTAGTGGTGGTTACTCCAGCAGCTTCGAATTTGACTTTATGCCTTTAACTTTTACGACATTCGAATCCAAACATCGGTTACAATGATTTTATGATTAAATACATTTATACCTATTATCTAATACGGTAAAGTGCCCACATCAATGGATACAACAAAAATTAAACCATCCAAAAAAAAAGCCGAAACAATGGCAAAACCCAAAACTGAAATTAAATGCAATTATCAAGCCGAAAAATGTCAAATAAGTGGTCATAGTTTTTATCGTTCTTTGCATACACAACATAAAGAGTACCATAATATCTTGTACATAACAATGGTGTTGGCTAAGTCCATGGCCAAACATGCATGTATTTGCCATGGAAACAAAATGAGAACAGAATAAATTTGTTTAGCCAACGAATCGAAGAATTAATTTATACTAGATATTTAAAAAACCCCGATTGGTACATGTAACCAATGGCTTAAGGATCATTTAGTACTGTATTAAAGACCTTATAAAAACCATATTAATTCAAAAAATAATTCCCAAAGGGATTGATTTAAAACCGATTCAAGAATCGTTCCAAAACGCGCGATTTAGGCCCTTTTACACGTACCTGATAACAAAACAAATTAAAGTATGCATAACAAATGGCTATGGGATCAAAAATACCAGATCATAAGACCCTATATGGGTCGAATTAATTTCTAAAAGTAAGCCTTAGAGGATGTTTTAAAATTATCCTTTTGATTCCATTAAAAACACGTATTTTTAGCCAATTTTACGCATACAAGATGATAATTGACCTCATATAAGGGCTCTGTATACACACTATCAGGGGCTGAATGAAATGAAGAAACATGTAAACAAAAATTAAATGGTAGCAGAACATAGCACCTCCTGATCAATGGGTCTCATTAGAGTCATTTGATCAATCAAGAAAACAAGAAAGTAATACCTATATAGTTGTGATCTGGTAGATCAAACCGGTGTACTTTCACTAAACACAAAACACGAATGTAACCAAGTGATCAATGGGAGATCACCTCTATGATGTATCTATACTACACTTCCTTGTATACCAAATATATGCTAGTCTTAACCCCGTAACTATGGAATTCACCTTGAATAAACTAGATACAAAGTGATAGAAAACAAGAACACATAAAACCCTTTATAAGAGTGTGTATGTGCCATGTATATAATTATAGGAGAGGAGGAAAGAAATATTTGGTAAATTTGTAATCACATGATTAGAAGATATCCCAATATTAATTACCAAATAACATTAATAAGGAGATATCCCATATTAATTTACCAAAAGATTTGATCTCATCCCCTCTTTGACCTCCATATAGGCCGGCCACTATAAGGACTCAAATAACCGAAAGAGGCCTCAAACCACCCATTAAACCACAAAGTCCTGATAGTTTTAGGATGAAGGTATTAGATAATTTGACCATTCATATACCACCTTCATCTCTTGTGGCATCTTTCCACCTTATTTGTTTTGCTAGTATCACCCATGCATTGATGATCCTAAGAAACATTATGGATTTAAACTAGGTTTATTAGGACAAAGTGGATCCCTAGGTGTTGATTTTTCAAATCTAGAGATGGTGGAAAATGATTGGGAATTAGAATCTAAGGAAGCTTATTTTCTAGGAAGAGGACTTAATTCACCCGTTAGACCAAAAGAAGTAGAGAAGGTTAAGATTAAAGAAACACACCATTTAGAGCGTACAATTCAACAACTAATTTTTCAGCATATGACCCCTTCTCACAACAATGGTGTGTACCGTTACTATCACCCACACTTGAACTCAAGTGTAGGGGAGCCCTTCCCTTTATCTGTTAAATAAGGGTAGAGTCAGGCTCGTGACTCGAACAAAAACAAGCACTTTTTGGGAGGCAACCCAATATTTACTTTTCCCGCACATTAGGAGTGTCTTGTGTTTTATTCTTTTCACTTTATTCTATCATGTTTGAACTTTATCTTGTAATCATGGTTTGTATTGTTCTTAACCTCGTCTTAATTTCAATCAAAGGTATTTTGCAACAATAAGTGTAGGGAAATTTATCCGGTTTTTAGAACCAAGTTCAAACATGTTAAATAAATTGTTTAGATTAATTCGCGTCAGTTTCGAGTCATATGAGTAAATTGTCAATTCTCAGGTTTTATGCAGCTATTTGTACAGAAACTAACTTATGGAATCAAGTGCAGGAAATTTTTCAACAAAAACAAAAATTTTGTTTTCATAGAACGTGGAGACGGCGTTACGATTTACACGCGACGCCGTCACCATGACACCTGTGACGGCGTCAGGATTTTCCTGACGGCGTCAAACGCCTAGGTCCAGAAAACTTAAAGTTTTTAATTATTTTTGAAAATAAAACTCGCATAACATTTAAAATATGTAATCTTCTGTTATAAACCTGCAAATCCAACGAGTTTGACAATTCTCTCATCCTATCTTTACTGCTTTATCGAGTCAACCCTAATTTCATAATTGTATATTATTATATCGCATATTTTACGCTTGGTGTAGTTGTCTTTGTCTTTGATTACAGGTTATATTTGATGAGAAAAAGCTTGGAAATTCTTAGGATGTTTCATTGGATGACTCTTGGATGACGATTTAACCAGTTATCGCATGTTTCTTCTCTATTATTGAGCAAACCTGGGGAATACTAGTTTCTTTTACTTGTTTTCTTATCCTTTTATTTGTTTTTTTACGGGTACTTTTATAGAACATTGGGGATAATGTTTAACTTAAGTGTAAAGGGGAGGGAGGGGGGGGGAGGGGGGAGGAAATAAGCCTTAGATAACTATCTTTCATTTGCCCATTTGTTTTATCCTTTTTAAAATGATGGGTAATATATCGAAACATAACATAAGAGGTAATTTTTACCCAAAATAATTTTTTTATGACACATACTGACAAAAACCGAGCGTCTCATGGATAGGAATTTATATGACTAGCACAATAACCCTCAGAATTCCACCCCAAAAATGTAAGGTTCGCCTTTAGATCTTTAGGAATTCGGGTATCTATTATTGATGCCCAAGATAGTTTATACCTTTAGCTTTCTCGAGTTAAGGAGTGAGCAGTCATATGTGTCTATTCTGTCGTTATGGATGTGTACATGTGGTCTTTGTCGCCTTTTCTAGAGCATTGAGATCGGTATTAAATTATATGAGTGTACCTATAGTATATTAAATTCTAAAACTTGCTTTAGTGATGCATCCCGAGACCCACATAGTAAGTGTTAGGATTTGCTTGTGAAGAGGCATTGGATTAACACCATGTTTTAAACCTGTTAATTTGTTATGATGGTCACACCGATCTTATAACTATCCCAAACCCCTGCCATGCCACTCATTTGTTTTGTGTAGGTTTCCCCCTAGTTCAACCTCACGAGCACTTTCCTTTTTCTGGTTTCTTGTAATTTTTGGTTAAGCCAACTGTTATGATGGGAGTGTATTGTCACACTTAAACCATCGTTACACCCAATTCACCTTAGCCTACCTTATATGTACTCGCTTTTAGTACATTGTTGTGTAAATCCTAGTTAATTATTGGAGTACACGGTTGCTAAGTCCTTATCCTTGTAAATACTATTTTGGGACGATTGGGATTCATGGTAACGGAAAAATGGGGAAGAAATACCCCCATACATTTGTTAGATGATCTCTATGTTATTTTGATCCACCTCAAATCGGGTCCATTATTAGATTGTTATAGATTCGAGCATGAAAAAATCTAAAGTGTAGGGGTTAGATGTTTTAAAACCCTTGTTCGGAGGTATTTTGTTATTCTAATATAGAAATTAGAAAGAGATGATGTTGAGGTTGTTAGAGGTTTGTATATCTTCGTCCGAGTCTCGGCTTATATTAATTACCGTTAAATTTTTCATCTATGAGTAATTAACCATCTATAAATTAAGATGCATGTCATATCCATCTATTAAATTAGATGCAATGTATCATCTATATATAGCACCTTTTTATAGGGAAATTTTTTGCTTTATTTATTATGTAAGGTAGTTTACATAATATTGGTAACGAGGCTCTTGCAAACAAACCTATGCCAATTCTATCTACGTTTATATCAAGTAAACCTCTTAATATGTCAAGTCAATATTCTAATATCCTCTATACCATTTATCTATTTAACGTAGTTTTCATAACATTATTTACCTAAATAAAATCTTTATCCGTTAATGTTTATATCAAAACCATAACTTTATGTAATATTTACATACAAAATAAATGTACAAGCTTTTAAAGCATGTGTACAAGTATCATAGCACCACATTTGAATATTTTTCCCTCCTAAACTAAAGTATAACACTTTAAAGCACAATGTACAAACCAATTAAGCATAAAATTCAAACTAACTCATTTTCCCTCCATTTTTCTTAAGAATTTCGTACCACATCTTTAAGCTCTAAGTACAAGCTCCTAATGCACAACATTTAAACATTTTAATCCTAAACCCTAACCTTAATTCGTCACAAAACCCTAACCCGAAACCCTACTTGAACCCGACACCTTTTAACTAGTTTAAAACCCATTTTAAATCAAGCAAACACCTCAAGCTAGCACCCTACCATCACCTTGACATCATCATTATCCACCTCCTTGCCTCATTTCTTGCTACAATACTTGGTCACCAAGCAAACACCACCTCGTCACCCTTCTTGCAACCCGCACCCTTCACCACCACTTCACACCTTTCATAGCTAGTTTTTAGCCCTCAATACTCATCCATAGCTGCCCTTAGTCACTACTCTAGCATCCTTGGTCCTTACTTCAAGTCATAAACTTGGGCACCAAGGGTTTCGCACTGATAAGTGTAAAATACACATATCTGTTTACACCAAAAAAGGCCCAATTAAACCCAAAACAGACTAAAAATGGCAAAGATATGCTTGTTTTTGTGTTTTGTGTGTGCAGGTACGGATAAGACAAATATCACAAGAAAACCGTCAAAAATGGGCAAACACGGACACGAGAAAGGAAGAGCGTGCAAGAGCCGGAAGCCAAAGTCAAAGAAAGTCAAACCCTGGTCAAACTTCAGTCAACAAAAGTCAAAAACAAAAGGACAAAAACTCCAATATTACCATTTGAGTCCCTCAAGTTTCCAAAAGTTACACAAAAGTTACAAATCTAGTCCCTAAAGTTTAAAAAGGTTACACATAAATGGTCTTGAAGTATTAATGGGCCTTATTATACCTTAAAACCTCACCCGGATCCAAAGCCCATACCCGGCCCAAAACCCTAAAGCCCATTCCCCTTTTATAAAAGTCTAGGGACCAAATGTGCCAATTCTAAAAGATGTAATACACTTGTTTGTGTATTACATTTACACTTAATAAAGAGAGGGACTAGTCTTGCAATTACCTCAAACTCACATTACCACTTTTCTGGTAAATAAAGTAGACGGGAAAAATAGTTTTCACTGTTCTCCCGTTCTATCCATTTAACCTCAGGTTAAATCTGGAAATAATTATTTAAGAGATAATTTAGACAATTCAGGGAAGAAAACACGATGTGATGGGTCATCACACTATCAACAAAGCTCATTGGTCCAATACCCATAATGGGGTATGCCACGTTGGAAGACTAAAAGCACACAAGGGATGGATTTTTACACTTCAAGTACTCTCAAAAGAAGCACACAAGGTGTCTCACAACGGATTGCCAAGCTGGCAATCCGTGTGAGTTTGATATGATCCAAGGGTGGAGAATTGTGATCCAATCATTAAGATGATCAAAGGGCCAAGAATTGAAGGAGGAGTAACAAACTTTGGGGCTAGAACATTCTTTGGCAGGCTATATAAAGCACTCACCTCTCACACACAGGTTGGATGTTTTAGTTGTCGAATTTTGCTTAAGTTAGCTTATTGGCAATTTTACTCTTGATACTTTAAACTTATAGTCTGTATTTTTCGTATAATAAATATCCAAAATCTCTTGTGTATCAAGTTAAGATTATTTTAATGAAATCTAGTTTTACTCTTAAATACTTTGTCATAAGCTCTTATTTCTTCTTAAATGTTAAGCTATTGTTCTAATAAGCTCATATAAGCTCTTACTAGTCTATAAGCTAGTAATTGAGCTAAATCAGACCTTAATCTACTTAAGTCTTATAAACTAGTTTAAAACCTAACTATTTTGGACCTAAAAAGCTTAGGCCCCCCCCCGCCCCTGAGAGAGATTCAATCTATGGGAAGGAAATCCAAGGACTTTTACTTGGCGTACTACCCTATCCCATAAGAATGGTCAAGGCTAGAGCTGTAAGATAGCGTCCTCAACGGGTAAAAGCCTAAAGCTTCTGTGTAAGCCATGTGAAGCAATCTGTTAATGTCTTTTAAAGTCGTATTACATTTTGTAATTTAAGATCATTGTAACTAATAAATAATTGCTTATAGTGTAAACTGCTTATTTGCTTATCAGTATGCTAATATAGTGCTCATTTGTTCTTATTTTAGTTATTTTAAGTGTAGTTTTGCTTTCGTCTTAAGGATTTTTTGATATTATTTATAAGTTTTAAAACTCTAATAGCTTAGCTTAATATGTCCTTTTAAACAACATAAATCATCCACAAAAAATTTAGTGTAGATCCTTAGTTGTTTGTTTTTTTTTTGTTTAATTCTAGTGGTGTTTATTTGTTTGTAACACACCCCCAAAAATCAACTTTACAAAAAAAGCGCTAGCGGTAATACACAAATGGGGTTCGTTACTTCGTATTACACTGCAAATAGATACAAGGGGAGAACCGGACTTATAGGTGGTTTCGTTTGTTAGAATATAACATTTGTTGATTCAAATAAAAAAATAAATCTGATTTAATTAATACATTTGTCCCAATAAGTTGCCTCACAATGAAAAGCTTGAATTGTAATAAGGACTCAAATGCACATCAAATAGATCCAAGCATCTAATCCACCTGAGAAAAACAATGCTTACAAGTTGATCACACATTTAAAGTTGGTGAGTTCATAGATTAGTTTATATTTAATTGAATCCACTGTAATATCACAGTTACTATGTAAAAATCCCAAAGATTTATAAAGGAATTGCATGGGACACTTTTTATGTCCCATAAATGTACCAATTTCTTATTCCCATATTTTTATAAAGAAAAGGAATTGCATTAATACATTTTATGAACTAAATTGAGTCCACTATATAAATTCTGTGACACAGTTTCCCGCACGAGTACGAATTTCACGTGCCTGCACTTTGATAAAAATAATATTAAAAAAATTAAATTAAATAATAATAAAAATTCGTGCCTTGGTGGGGTGGCCGTAGTGTGTTCCCAACAATATAATTCCGGACAGGTTATAACGTTCGTTTACATGGGGTGTTGCTAATCACCGAACGGGGTTCGTTGTCTTTCCCGGGGAGGGATAGATCTATAATGTTCGTGTTCCTAAGTTTCACGATAATCACCCGAACAGGGAATGCCTCATCCGTAGAAATTGAATCCTTTTATTCAGTAACATTCGCGCTCATCCCTACAAGTAGGGTGGGTTGGGGTGTGTTGGGAGGGACGGGTGATTAGTCGTTTCAGTTGGGGTAATTTGGGGGTCGTTGATAGGTGTTTTGATTTACAGTTCTTGACGCTGTGAGTTTATGATTGTAGGTGTACCCTATTATTTTTTGATGGGCAGTGATACAATTTACTTGCGTTAGATATATACTCCCGTACCTGGTGTGTTCCTTCACAGAAACACCCTTGGGCATATGTAATGTAAAAATATGTACTTCCGTTCGGTGTCCCCTCCAAGAATCACCCGGTCAGTAATTTAAAAATATTCAGTTTATAGACCTAAAGCTAATCGAAATCATTTCAAATGTAAATAAAGAATAAGTTATTGCATTTGTGCCAAAAATATGCATTTTTGTTTTTGACGTCAAATGATGTCATTCCATAGCGAACTTTGCTAAATATGTTATAAAATTTATTTGGGTAAAACCAATTCGTTATAAACAATCCTGTTTAAAATGCATTTGTAAACATGCATGTCTCACCCCACATATATGTGATACCAGTTAAAACCTCATGGGGCTAAATATTTATAAATCTCACAAAATCCTTTATAAACATTCGCTAGTTATTAAGATTAACCAAATATAAGATTTTGTAGACAAGCAATGTTATCCCCCATCGAGGGTTTATTTATAAAACTATTTCAAAGATTGAAAAGCGAGGTATGAAATCACATGTGGTCTGATTTAAATGACCACGGATCTAATTAATCCAATTAAATAACTATACTGATTCTGCAACGATCTCGACTTCGACAAGTTGAATTGACGTATTTTTTTTTGATGGTCTTCTGTCGTTATCGATTATATTTTATACAGTATTAAATACGATCAACGTTTGCGTACTTGGTTACAACGGGGAAATCATACATATTTTTTTTATGTATGCAGTATTTTTATACTTGTGATGTGAGAAATCCACTTGCGCGTCTTTAAAACCCTTCTCCTTTACCCCTGAGTTTATCATTTTATGTATATTATACTATTTAGTTCCAAATCGTACTTATTCTCATTTCTATTGCTGATAAGCCTCGCGGGCAAAGTTAAAAATTTTTGCCTTTTTTGCCATTAACGAACATACTTTCGTGTTTCGAAGGAAGGCTTTGTAACGGGGCTTCGACAAAAGTTTTATTTTCAGTGCTCGAATCATATTTGGAATTATTAGATAAGTCAGATTTATTATATTAAAAATAACTTATTTCATTTAAAGTGTTTATTTCCGATATCGATCAGTTTCTTCGTTATTTTTTTTGATACAAACCTCATCCCCCACACTATCTTATTAAAAATCCCGTTTTTATGATCAATCATCCGTATAATTATTTATTTGTTTATATTTTGTGGGTAAATCAAAATATAATTATCAACACTCCGATTTCTCCCGAATCTTTTTGTTTCGATTTTTGATTATTTAGTATTCGTTATAAAAGAAAGGTTGGTAAATGTCCATTTTTTGGTCCAACTCTCGTTTTTCTCAGATATATCCAATATCTCTTATACAATTAATATCAGTCTCGTTTGTCTAATATTCTTATTGTATTTTACTTAGGGACGCGCCATTTAATTTTTTTATTCAATTTTAAGTATATATCAAATTAAGGAAACAATTATTTATATTTTCGCGTTTACCTTTTAAATCTCACTTTATTTAGGTTGTCAACACACAACTCGACGCACCCCGGTTTCTGATTGATGGACAAAAATAGAAATACAGACAAGAAAGAAAAACTCAAAAAATACAAAACAATTAA
Organism: Tanacetum coccineum; assembly: GCA_026074375.1. Taxonomy (NCBI): domain Eukaryota; kingdom Viridiplantae; phylum Streptophyta; class Magnoliopsida; order Asterales; family Asteraceae; genus Tanacetum; species Tanacetum coccineum. Next base: position 28,275 of record BQNB010035954.1, on the reverse strand, counting down.
AGTGCAAACATAAAAAAAACAAAAAAATAGAAATAAACAACAACGAACAAATATAAAAAGTAAAAATAAAAAAGCGAACCATGCCCCAAACCCCCGATCCCTTGTGCGTGGCTGTTTTTGCCCCAAAAAGCAACCATAGGGATTCGTCTGCCAAACGCACCCTTTGGGCGTTTTTTTTGTCAAACTCAACCCGAACTGCCCTAGGTGGCTGGCTGTCAAACCCGACTAACACCCCCGACCCGAAGTTTTTTCCAACTGCACCGGATCCCGTCTTTACCCCCCACTCTCGCACTACCTAAACACCCTTTTGGTGGGCGTTTTACCACCGAAATGTAACACCCCTTTTAACACCACCCATCTTTATTAACACCCTGCTGCCTGTAACACCTACCGGCAGCCAAACCCTCTTTCTTCTCCCGGCTGGTCCCCGGTCTGTGTTGTTTGCACATAACCCAAAAAAAAATAAAATACAAAACCACACCCACTACTAAACGTTTCACCCCTAGTTGGTACCCAGCCCGACCGCACACCCCGTTGCTGCTGTGAATCCCGCAAAACCCAACAAACCTTCGGGCTTTCCAAAAAACCCGAGACCAATTATACCCCAACCCCTTGTGGAGTTGGACTTGCCCCACTCACCCTTAAAGCACCCTCGTGGCATTTGTTTTTCTTTGTTGCCTGGTGTCTGTTTCTAAAAGGGCGACACCCTTGGGGTGGTCCAAAACCGTATTAAGATACGGGTGGGTTGGTTGTGGGGGGGGGGGGTCGGGGGTGGGTGAGGTCATGGGGGGTGTGGTGGTGGTACGGGGAGGGGTCAGCTGCTTGCGAGGTTGGCGGGTGCGGGGGGGGAGGTCTGGAGAGGGGGGGTGGGTGGTGGTGGTGGGGTGGTGTGGGTAGTGGTGGTCGTTCTGGTGGTGGCGGGGGGGGGGGCAGGGGGTAGGGGCGGGGGGGGGGGGGGGGGGTTGTGTGTGGGGGGGGGTGGGGGTTGGGTGTGGAAGGGGGGGGTTTGTGTCTCAGTATGGTGTTGACGTTGTTGATATGGGGGTGTCTTGGTGTGTGGGTGTTGGCTGCGGTTATCCTTATGGCAGCCCACGCTCCTATGGCGGCAAGAGCAGCCGGCGGACGATGGGGGGGGAGTGGGCGACAGCTAGTGAGGGCTTGTGATATTCTCAAATTGTTAAACTAAGTACAGACAGTAGTAGATTGAGTATTTAATTTATGTCCATATTAAGTAAACATTAGTAGTTTGTAGTTTGGTTGGGGGGGGATTGTGTAGATCCATCATGGGGGTTATCCTGTGGTATTAGCCGGAAAAACCCTCCGCCGAAATTAGGTTTCAGCGGGGACGGTGTGACGGTCGTGGTGGGTGATTTGTGTGTTGGCTGGATTGTGCTGTGCTGTGCTGATGTGGAAGCGTTGTGTGAGGGGGGGTGTGTTTGTGGTGTGTTGGGGTTGATGCGGTGGGGTGCTTGTTGTGTGGTGTGATGGGTGTGTGTGTTGGGGTTGTGATGGTGGGGGGGGTGTGGGTTGTGTTGTGTTGCTGTTGTTTGTGTGTTGTGTTTGTGTGTGCTGGCATGGTGTTTGGGTGCGGCACCTGTTGTGTAGTGCTTGTTGTGCGTGGTGTTGTGCTGCGTTGCTGTTTTGGGGTGTGCTTGTGTGGGATTGTTGTGTGCTGGTTGTGTCACCTGGATCCAAAGCCCATACCCGACCCAAAACCCTAAAGCCTATTCCCCTTTTATAAAAGTCCAGGGACCAAATGTGCCAATTCTAAAAGATGTAATACACTTGTTTGTGTATTACATTTACACTTAATAAAGAGAGGGACTACTCTTGCAATTACCTCAAACTCACATTATCCTTTTCAGTTAAAAAAAAGAGAGCGGGAAAAACAATTTTCACTGTTCACCCGTCTCTCCCATTTAATCCTCAGGTTAAATCATGGGGCAAATCATAATTAAAGGATAATTTAGACAATTCAGGGGAAGAAGAACACGTGTGCAGCGTCATCACATCATCAAACAAGCTCATTGGTCCAAACCCACATAGGGTATGCCACGTTGGAAGACTAAACGCACACAAGGGATGGATTTTTACACTTCAGGTACTCTCAAAAGAAGCACACAAGGTGTCTCACAACGGATTGCCAAGCTGGCAATCCGTGTGAGTTTGATATGATCCAAGGGTGGAGAATTGTGATCCAATCATTAAGATGATCAAACGGCCAAGAATTGAAGAAAGGAGTAACAAACTTTGGGCCTAGAACATTCTTTGGCAGGCTATATAAAGCACTCACCTCTCACACACAAGGAGGAAGTTTTAGTTTAGTAGATTTTAGCTTAAATTTAGCTTATTGCAATTTCCTTTTAAAATTCAGTTGTAATTTTCTTTTAAATCATGTAATCAAGTTTTATTTTAATGAAATCTAGTTTTACTCTTAAATACTTTGTCATAAGCTCTTATTTCTTCTCAAATGTTAAGCTATTGTTCTAATAAGCTCATATAAGCTCTTACTAGTCTATAAGCTAGTAATTGAGCTAAATCAGACCTTAATCTACTTAAGTCTTATAAACTAGTTTAAAACCTTAACTATTTTGGACCTAAAAGCTTTGGAAGGGGATTCAATCATGGAAGGAATCCCAAGGACTTTTACTAGCTTATCCATAAGGAAAAGCTAGAGCTGTAGATAAGCTCTAAAAGCCTAAAAGCTTCTATTGAGCTGAAGCAATCTGTAAGTCTTCTATTTACTATTTTGTCATTTAAGTTTTAGCTTAAATAATTGCTTATTAGTGTAAACTGCTTATTTGCTTAATCTGCCTGCTAATTAGTGCTCATTTGTTCTTATTTTAGTTATTTAAGTGAGTTTGCTTTCCTGTTTTTAGATTTTATAGTTTAAAACTTATGCTAGCTTAATCTGTCTTAAAAAACATAAAAATCCAAAAAATTAGTGTAGATCTTAGTTTGTTAATTCTAGTGTTATTGGCTTTTGATTTATGTTTAATAAGTTAGTTATAAGCTAAATATTATCTGGTATCAAAGGTTTTTAAGCTAGTATTCATTTTCAAGCTCTTTGCAATTCTGTCATAAGGATAAGGAGTGTTTGGAATTAGCTAGTTTGACCTCTAAAAGTCAATGGAAATTTGTGTTTTTATTTTAGTCAGCTAAGTTTTCATAAATGATTTAGTTTTGAGCAAGTTCTTAGGATTAGTTTGGATTTAAATTCATTTTGAGGCTTATTCTTAAGCTCCTGCACCAGGGTACTCTTTCTACTTTTTTTAGATTGTGAAAATTTGATCCAAGCCCTCCAAGGCTTGGATTTTGCTTATTTTGTGTCTTAACACTCTAATTGAGTGTAACAAGTGCAGAAGTAACCACAAAGGTTACTTGCATTTTGGTTCTTGCATTCCTGTCAATTGCACCAGCAGTATTAACATTAAGTTAATACTGTTGGACTTATTGAATCTAAGTTAGGATAGTTTAAATGAGTTTTAGCTTTTAAAACTCAGTAGACTTATAAATTAGGAATAGTTTAAGATAGATTAAGCCTTGTTTCTATTTTTTTAGGTTAATCACTTAGGTACATTTAGCTTTAAAGTCATAAAAAAATCCTAAAATACCAAAAACAGTAGTAACTTAGATTAGCTTTTAATTTTATAAACTTAGCTTATTAGACCTGTTTTTTTATTACTTGAACTCATAGCTTATAAGTGGTTAGTTAATACTCCATAAGCTCAGCTTCTGTCTTGGCTTATTGAGTATTAGAGTTTGTCTTATTTTTGAACTTTTTGAGTTACTTTCTTAGTTTAGCTTTTTAATCTCCTATTTCAGTTAGCTTAATGTGTTTTCAGCTCGAGTAGCTTTTCATTTTTAGCTTGTAGACATCATAAGCTTCCTAGAATAGTTTTCAGTTTTGAGTTTGAGCTTAATTTGAAGCTTGTGCAAGTTTATAAGTCCAAACAAGCAAAAGTGAGCTTAAACCCTCACTTACTGTAACAGTGATTTCAAAAGCTCTTTTAAAGCTTAATCTTGGTTTTCAGCTAAAGTTGTTTTTATAAAAAATGCTTAAGAATATGTTTCCTTTAAGTTCTAGTATTTAGTTTTTGCAAAAAGTGAAAATAAAAAAAATAGCAAAAAGGTGCTAAGCACCCTTCGAACCCGTGACCTCTTGCACACAAACACACACACTTACCACCATGCTTCATTAGCTCATCCGTTAGCATCTCTCTCCATTTAATTCTTATACTCATTTTTCTTTTAGCTTATTATTAAAAGCCGTAGCTTTAAATTGCTTATTAGGAGCTTATTAGTTTAGCTGGTAGTATAAACTTATTTTTCCTTTGAACTTTGTTGCATTTAGGATTTTCCCTGAATTTTTCACATTTTTCCATTTAGTAGATTATTTTTAATCATTTTTTCTAAGGTTTAAATTTTCGAAAATACATAAAAAATAGAAAAAAGTTTTATAAAATTACAAAAAAATCGTTTTTAGTATTAGAATAAATACTTTTAGGTTTACAATCAGAAAAATCATTTTCAACACTTTTAGATTTTTATTTTCATTTTTAAGCTTTTAATTTTAATTTTAAAAATAGGAATTTAATTTTAAAAATAGTTAAAAATATTTTTTCTGAGTTTTTATGTTATTTTAGACTTTTCTAAGTTTAAAAATCATTTTTCTTAATTTTTAGGACTTAATTTGCTATTTTCTAGGATTTAATTAGATTAAAATAGTTTTTAATTCATAATAAATTCAAAAATAATCAAAAAAATATTTTTCTTTTTCCTAAAATTTTCTTTTGTCCTATTTTAGGTTTAGAAATTTTGTTTACATTTTTAAAGTTTAATTTGGTTTTACTTGCTTATTTGTCGCGATCTAATCGTTCCGGTTAATTGTTTAAGTGATTAATTGCTTTTGTTTTCTCATTTTATTTGTCGCTTTTATTTAGTAGTTATAGATAATCAAACTCATCTTTTCTCTCATTCAAATCATAATCCAAACTAAGGCGTGATTTCAATTTCATAAGTCGTTGTGGAAACGACCCGGGAAAGCGTACTTCCCGGTTTAATACGTATTATATTATATTATATTATATATATCTTTTAGAGTGAATTTTACTTTTGGAAAGTTCTTAATTGCTCTTTTGGAATATTATATATTTTATATTATTTTAGCGTATAGAAATACTAAATCACGCACCCTATAAATAGCCGAACCCACCACCACTTCAAACACACCTCAAAATTTAACACACACTCAAATAGAGTTTTAAACAAGATCAAGGAAGATCAAGGAAGGAAGAACTCAGCCAATTTGAAGCCAAGAAACAAGAAAAGAAGCCATTGAAGTCATTTTCTAGGCGTTCGACCCACATAAGCTCTAGTAAGCTCAAAAACTTGTTCCATAAGCTCATAATCTGTTTTAAATCTTTCATAAGTTCTATAAGATAATGTGTAAACTCTTGTTTAATCTCTTGAATCACAAACCCATACGTTTTGAATTTTCTAAACCAAACGTGCCCATTTTATGATTTAAAGCTCATAAGCTCTTTTGATAAGTTATAAGCTCGTAAAACTTATTTATTCTAACTTATTTTAGCTTATTATAATAAGCTATAACCTGCAAATTACTTTCTATATTGAAAAATATCAAAATTAGGAATTTTGGACTTAAATTGCAACTATTTTCATGCACAAGGGTATATATTGTAACTTTCGAATTTATGAAATTTTATAGTTTTGAGCCAAAAATGTCATTATCCTAAATTTATAACTACGAGGGGCTATTTTGCCAAGTTTTAAAGTTAAAGGTTTAAATTATATATCCTTTATATATAAAGGACTAAAATTGTAAAAATATATAAATCAAGGGTATATATTGCCATTTTTGCAAACTTAAAAATATAAAATATAATATTTTTATATAAATTATAAATATATATATTAATATTATAAAAATTGATTTTATTAAAACCCGACATAGTTATCGTTATTAATCATAAATCGACGCATTATTTCACTTGATATACTTTTGCCATCAATCAGATTTCCCTATACTGTTAAGGTGAGTTCATAGCCTCACTTTTAAATCTCTTTAATATTTCATAAACCCATAAGGGGGATACATGCTTAAACCATAAAATGTTTTTCCAATTGTATGCTATTCTGATATATTATTGCCTAAGTCCTTTCCTCAAGGCCTTAGTGCCATGAGCTTAGACACAATAACACTGTTTTCCATAATAATTGTACTCATTGCAATTATTACATTTATGGGTGTATAACAACGTAACCCACTCTTATAATGACTTGTATTCACACTATTTATTAAAAACCTATGAATTTCACTCAACCATTGTGTTGATCTTTTTAGCATGTTTATCTCAGGTAACTGAACATCTTATGACACGGAGTGGCACGGACTTGAAGATGTCTAAACTGTTATCATTCAAACTTTATGTTTTCATGTAGATTTTGGGACCTTTGTTTGTAAAAACTCTGATGAAATAATGAATGATAACTTATCTTTTAAAAACGTCTCTTTCGAGTCGTTTTCTATGATTATGACTGTTGTACTATGAAATAATACCTCAGATTAGCTTCCGCTGTTATATGTCAAAAATGGGGGTGTTATATAAACTTTGTCGTAATACCTTATACATCAAGTGTTCCAAGTAATTGAACCTAACCTAGATTGACCTACCACCTAAATGAGCAATTTTGACCTGTCCATATTTCTACCTTCTATGTTTATATGATTGATGATATTTACAAAATATACTTAAAAGACACAGAAACACAACGCCTTCTTGGTTGATGACATGACCAAGTTAGCTTACCTTCACGAGCCAAGAGTTTTTTTCTAACATTTCTGCTCGGTTTTCCCTGAATGGAATATATGTAAGTTAAAAGCTATGTATAAATCAATCATAATTAGAGATACTTTTGTTTTTTGTGGAACCAAGAATTGTTAAGAAGCTTGAGTTGCAGGATGAAAAAAGATTATTACTTGACTTATACCTATACCACACTAGAGTTAAGCATTTTGACCCGGACCCATTTGACCCAGTTTGCCACGTCTATTAATATGTATCATGCTGGAAAATGTAGGTTGTACGATTTATCTCAGGGGCGCAAGGCATATCTATACGTCTACTACAAATCGACCGATATGTGTATCTCACTTACTAGCAATCATATTGTTCTTTCTTTTATCGTAATTCTATACATAAGAGTGATCTTATAAGATCTCTGATTTGTTTTTCTTAGTTGGTGAATACTGGGAAGGAAAGGGCACAAGTCAGCCTTCTTTTCACGTGGGCTGTATGTTTGGTTCTGCTTCCATATTTTAGTAAATAGAGGATTCAGTATGGAATCGTAAGGTATCTAGATGATGTACTTGTATAATGCAGAATTGGATTGGAGGAACATCCCATTTTATAGGAGACCATATTAATGAGCCTTTCATACGAGTTTGATAAACTCATACGATTGTAAGCTTGCCCACATACTTAGGTGCTTTTTTTAAGTTGTTTTCTTCCATTAACAGGGGTGAAGATGGAGTAACTGGTGTGCTTTTACATCACAAGTAAGTTCAGTTTTACACTTGAAGAATTTCGTTACTATGATAGCCTGTTATTGTAACAAGATCTGTATGGTTACCCAAAGTGTTATAGTGGGGGTTATGTTCTCTATCTAATGTATCACTTCAAATTTTTTGACTAAAAACATAAATGTGTTGAAAGAATAAATCATAGAATCTCCTAAGTTACTTTATTCAACGATTAGATAGTAAGATGTGGGTATGTTAGAGATAAGATATTTTATTAGTATGAGTCAAACATACCAGGTCGGACAAGTTTTTATCAACTAACTTTCTTACTTATAACACATCTCTCTAAATACTTCATTCAAATGATTAAGGATGTTTCCGAATTATAATGTAACCCATTCCACTTGCAGCTATTTTTTTCTTATTTAATCCGTTCTCTATGTTCAAACAAGTATATGAGATCAATGCAGTAATTATTCATAAAGTTAAAGTTACCAAAAAAAAGTGAAGCTTAAATCCAAAACGTGAAAGGAAGTTTCTAGCAAAGAGACTAACAACACGTTTGGCAGCAGAATAGAGAGAACTGTTATATAGGAAATGGACTATCTTCTCGAGGGAAATCACTCGTAGGATTTCCAATTCATAAACAAACGTGGACTAATCCCCACGACTCTGCACATGTTCAAGAAAGCGCATATATTGTGGCAAAGCTTGTCGTTTTTCCGTGAAGGTGAAACTTGTCAAAACAAAGTGTGTCGAACTTAATTAAAGCTGCACCCATGGTCGATAAGTTCGGTTTTAAGACGATCAAGGTTCGAGGTCGAGTCGTTATAAAGAAAAGGAATTTGATGCAAGGGATACAAATTTGGATGCTACGAGTACAAGGGACGAGTAAAGCAAAACTCGAGGACGAGTTTTTTTAAGTGGGGGAGAATGATGCGGTTTCAAATTCTAGTCAAACTCAAAACGCATAGTCAAAGCAAGACATTAACTTTTTTTAATTTTATTTAAGTTGACAATAAATTATGATTAGAAAAGTATTTAATTTCTAATCAGTTATAAATTTAGGGAAAAGGAAAGGTTTCTAGTTTTCCTATTAATATTAGGTCTTTTCTTTGTATTAGGATATCTTTGAGTTTTGATAATAAAAGCTTTTGCTTTGTTCTTGGCGGTTTGCTTAGATTCTCTTAATAATCGGTATTCTTTTGAATCAACGATTGTTGGAGTTGCCTGATTATCTGTATTCTTTTAAATCAACTATGGAAAACTAGAAGGGGGGGTGAATAGTTTTCTTATTTTTTGGCCTTTTAAAACTTGTAAAACACTTTGTTTGAAACTTTTTAGTAAGGTGATCTAGATATTGATGTTTGATAATTAAGAAGTAAGAGATATAAAAGTAAAGAGAAAATAAAGTGTAGAAAGATTTCACCGGGACACAAGTATTTATAGTGGTTCGGCTACAAGGATACCTTCCTTGCCCTACTTTACTCCCCGAGTAACCTAATCGAGAGTTTGTTAAACACTAGTCACCGAGCTCCTTTCACTTGGCGGAGAAGCCTTCACAACGATGGTACACTTCTATAGGTTACAAAGATGATCACCGAATTTCTCACACACGAGAATCGATAATAACACAACTACACTTGATGTACAACTAACAATACAACAATAAATCACAGCAAGATGATCTCTTGAATGAAGTAAGAAGAATCAAGATCAAGACACTTTTGAGGCGTGCTTGAAACTTTCGCGTATTTGGCAATTCCTTTCTTGAAGTGAATTACCTACACAAGATTTAGAAAGAGATGCTAGAGAGAGAGAGAGAGAGAGATCAGTTGATTAGAGAGAAGATTAGATGAGAAAGGTGTATAGAAATGGCTTGGTATTTATAGCCAAAAGTTTTACTGTAGGCCGGTTCTTCCGGTGCTGTTGACAGAGGGCACCGGCTTGCAAAACAAAGAGCACCGGCATACAGTAACTAAATCCGGATTTTGATTTGCAAAATCTTGAGATATCTTGTGTAATCTTATAAGATTTTCCTTGGATTTGCTGCATTTGATTATATACTAAATGAAGTAATTAAATTAATAAGTGTAAGATGATTTTGTGTAAAGTTAGGGTTTAAAAAGATTTGTGCACTTTTTCAAGTTGCATGTGCTTTTATACAAAGTTGGGAGATAGTAAAGAAATCATGTTTTGAGAAAATAAGAGGTTTGAGAAAAATGGTTTGTTATGTTTTGTCATTAATAAAACCTTAGCCTAAGTTGATTGTAGAAACGTTTTGTTTAAAACCGGTTTATTTGTATTAACAATCTCCCCCTTTTTGTTGATGACAAAACATATTAGGCCAAAGGGATGATTAGATTTGTATTTAAACTTGGTTACTTTCTCCCCCTTTTTGTCGAAACAAAAATGGAATGTAAATGTATGAGAAATGTAGAGATATTGTCAAGATGGAAAGCTCCCCCTTGATGAATGCTATGGTAACTACAAAACAAATATGTTAGAAGCAATGAGATAGGCTCCCCCTTGCTTTGTTAGTTCCTGCAAAGAAAAGTTAGAGGTCCAAGAAATAGAAATGGCGTACTGTAGTACCGGCTAGCCGGTGCTGATTTATCAATGGCACCGGTTTGTTATCGAATGGCACCGGCTGACTAAAGAAAAGTCAATGATCACGAATTTTACACATAATTTTTGAAGAAGATAACAAATGTCCAAGCACAAATACTTTTTATTCAGGTACAACAATAACATAAAGGATAATACAATAACTTAGGATGAGCAAGAGATTCTTAATGAGGATTCCTAATGAATCTACTTAGTTTTATTCTACTACTTAAGTCTCTTTTATTAGATGTTGTGAGTTATGACATTTAGGCGATCGAGAATGTGGTTGAGAATGAATCTCATTTCTCCTTGGAGGTTGTCGACCAAGACTTGAGTTCTTTGGCAATGTTCACAAAACATCTCATGGGTGAGCAAAGGAAAAGGGTTGTTAGGTCCCAATGGCGGAAGAGGTGGGAGTTGAGACGGTGGAGGAGGCAAGCATTGTGGAGGGAGAGGAGGAGGTGTTGGTTCTAATTCCGGAGTTGGCAAAGGAAAAGTAGAGTCCATGTTTTTTCTCGATAAGACCTTGAAGGCCACACATCGCAACCTTAAGAACTGCAGTATTTATAATACATGAGTCATGATTTCTGTACGTCATTTGCATTTATCGTGTATTCCATCAATGTGTAGTCATATATATAAAACCTTCTCTTGGTGCATGCTTCGGTCCCTCATATCAAATTCACTAACTTGAGTTTTAGAGCTCACTTCTTACGTACCGGCTTGAGTCATGTTTAACGTTGTTTGTATTTGACTCCGCGACAGTGTTTTATGTATCTATCAATATGAGTTTTGAACGTAACAACTTTTTAAGAGTGACAAAACATATCAACCATCACACCTATGCTACACCTTTTGAATTTTTGAATATGTTGTCTTGGATGAACTGAGATTGAGAATTGTCTCACTTATGTTAGAAGCAAAACATGGTTTTTTGGGGGTGGGTGGGGGTGGGGGAAAACCTTTTTATAGTGAGTGTGTTCTGAGAAAGAGAGATGAGGTGGGAATATGAAAATATAATAAGAGGGGCATTTTCAACCACATTGACTCGAAGGTAGGTGATCTCAGAAGCTTGAACAATAAGTGTATACAAATAGTATAAGGCCATAAAGGGCCGGGTTGAAAAACTAGTCGAGTTTGTTTGACCTGAACTCGATAACCGATCATAATGTTAGTCATGGTAGGATTGCGTTATATATCATATCGGATATATGAAGTTTAAACCCATATTAGTCTTTGCATCGCATGTGACGATTTGTTACATTCACCCCATATATCCATTACTTATATAAAGTTATAAACTTGTACTACCGGAACTAGTTTTTGGGTGATCATATGGATCTGCTGGTTTTCGCACAAGGTGACTTGGTTCGAGGTAAAAATAAAATTTCTAATTTACAAATTAATTTACATATATAAATAACTTATAAATAACTGAAAATTTATTTTTTTACTCGAACCTTTGGTCACATTGTGCTGAACCTGCGGATTGTACTTTTTTAAATTTTTGCCAACTTTATTTTTGCCGGATAAGTTTCATGTTTGAACATAAAAATTGTGTAGACGATACTGTTGTTAATATATTACCTCTATCTTGATGGTTTGGTTATTTTAATGTATGCCAAAAATAAATAAAGTCATGTAACTGCTTGTAATTTGGGATTTTAATGTTATTACCACGAATACTAGTCATAGTAGCTTTGTGTATTGATACAATGCTTTTTCATGGCTTATGCATACTGTTTCCTTTTTTATTAATTGATACCAAGTGTTTTGGTTTGAAACTTTTCTTTTGGTGGTGGCGTTTGGTTTTATACGGGTGTTAGAATTTAATATTGAATTTGATCTTCTCTCTTTCCCCCCCCCCCCCCCCCCCCCCCCCCCCCCCCCCCCACCAACAAGAATGTATATCGAAGGTTGGGGGTGCAATATAGTGGGTTAGGTACGTGACTTAATACCTGCGACTGTCTATCGGTGTGTATTTTACTTGCAATATAAATAAGAGGAGGAGTGGTGGGTAATATATTGTCGTTTTGGATGGTGTAGGTGCATTTGTGAGTTAGGGTTCGTTCTCTCAGTTGGGCGTGTTATGGAAGTAGACCATCTAGCGTTAGGTCTAGTCTGCGGGGGTGTGTGGTGGGTGTGGGTAGTTTGTAGTTTTTTTTTGTTGTGAGTTGTGTTTTGCTTGTTGATAAGGACAAAACCCAGGCGGTTGGGTCGTTGATGTTTGGTGGTTTTAGTGGGGAAGTTTCCGAGAAATTGTTTTTCCCTGTGTCCAGGATAAAGGAGTTCTGACATTACTGACGCGTATTGTGATCTCGTTTTATTATAGTTTTTTTTTTTTGGTAGGAGTCTCTTGTTTTGTAGGGTACGGTTGTTTATGTTCGGGAGCTGGGTGTATCTGTCAACTGGGGGTCTCGTGTGTGGGACTCTGAGAATGAGACAAACGTGATGCAAATGTTGATGGGTTGTTTTTACGGGTTTGTCTGGCTCGTTGACATGTTTAACTGTTCGTTGTGGGCTCCCGTTGTGTGCACTAGTATTTGTTGGACGTTTGAAGGTAGATGGGGGCAGTGTGTGGAAAGTGGTGTGTAAACTGTCCAACCACACGGTGTGGATTTGGGTGTAGGTTTTGTGTTGTTGTTGTTGTGAACTTACTCTGTTATTAAGAGGGTGTGTTGTGATGTCAGCATCGTGCGTGTTGAGTTCGGGGGGACGTATATAAAATGTATCTATTCATCATCGATGTTTACGGTGAGATCTTTGGTACAATGGTGTTGTTTAACAATCTCTGTGCTAGGGGGTGCATGGATTGTTTATGTATTGGTTTTTGACAGGACGTAGGAGTTGGGGAGGCTTCAGTTGTATAACGGTTGTGTCCAAAGGACTTTGTGAGGCTAAAGTTTGTGGGTTTGTGGTTTGTGGGGAGGCATTAATGTAAGTTGTTGTGTGATTGAGTTTTTGCGTGGTGTTGTAACATGTCGCATTTAAGAGTTGTGTATTTAAGGTGTTTTTTTGTGTGGTGGGCATCTTGTTTATTGTAGTAAAAAATTACACTTTGTGTAAGAGGTTTAGTTGCACCGGGTAGCTGTCAGTGTGTATGTGTAATCGTTTTGAACATTCGGATGTTTGTGTTGCTAAAGATTGGTTGTTTTTGTTAACGGTTGGTGGTGTGAAGTTGCGGTCTTGTGGACCAGTTCGACTTGGTGTTCATTCAGTGGTGTTTAATAGTCAAGGGGTATTATAAACACATGTTTGTCGTTGTATTTTTTTTGTTGAGGGGCTGTTGGAATTGAGTTGTGTGGGGTGGGTGAGGGTTTGAATACGTAATGTGGGATTGGGGGTTGGACATCTTATTAAGGATGGTTAAAAGTGTGGTTTTTATGTTGGTCTGCCGATAATCTGTTTATTCATAGTGGTCTTTTTGAGGTCACTTTTGAGGGCAGCTGGCAGTGGGGGTAGAAAGTAGTGTTGTTTTTTACCCAGTACCCTAGGAAGTGGGGTCATCAAGTGGACACAAAACAGAGCACACACTCGTAAACAAGCTTCGTGGTGGTTTGGTTGACTGGGGGGTACATGTCGTTGCGTGCCACATTGTTTGGTTGCCCGTTGGTTTATGATTGGGTTACAGGGTGCGTGTTGTTTTGTTCGCGGGTTTTTGGTATGGCCAAATTACACGGATTGTTTTTTTTATGTTGGCTAACTTGTTGGTTGTTGTAGTTTATTGCATAAGAGTTGTACGTCGGTGACCCGTATTCGGACGTTTTGTGGGCTGACGGTGGAGCCATTTCTTGTTGTTCATTGTAATCATTTGTGGGAGCCTTATGGGTGCCATCGAAACGTGCATGTGTTTTGATAGGTGTTGTGTTAACCGCGTGTTATTTGAGTACGGTTTGTGTTGTAGATGTTTAGTGGTTTTATGTGCTCGTGTTCACCGGTTCTGGTGACGTATTGGACCTGGACGGTGTTAAAGCCGTTTTTTGGTTTTTTTGCACTCATGTTTTTGCGTGGTGTTGGAGCCACCCCCCGCCAATCGCGAGTGTTCAGAGTTGCCGCATATCGGTTTAGTTTCTCACGCTCGGTTTTTCCAGGTTTGTTGTTGGCACAGTGTTGGGCCAGCTTCTGTTTTTGGTTTGGGTTGTGTTTAGTGGGTTATTGTATGGTTTGTTTGTTTTTTGTTACTTTGGTATTGTGTTTGTTGGGATTCGAAAGGTTCGGTTGTTGTATGTCATTTTACCTGCAGACCCCGTCTTTGTTGTTTATCCAGTGTTGACCGCTTTCCGGGTTTTAGGTGCGAGGGGTTATGTGGGTGCGCGCTGTTGGGTCTGTGTGTGTGGGGTGTACTGGGACTGGTGTCTGGGTGGTTGGGACGATCCACTGTGGGGGGAGTTAAGGTGGAAGCGGTTGGGGTGTGGTGGGTGTTGTGTGTGTTCATGGCTTAAGCTGGAGTTTTTTTGTATTGCCGCTCCTGGTTACGTTTTACGCTGAAGTTTTTGGGTTATTGGGGTAGCCTTGTACTAGGGGTGAGCGTGGTGAGGGCGCGTTTCTGTGTTTCATTTGGTTGTTTGGGTTTTAATCGGGGTGTGGTGAATTGCTGGGTTAGTGTCTGGTTGTTTTATAAAAGGGGTTTGTTTCGGCGCTAATTTGTGACTTAATTTTTGTCCATGTTGTTGGGGGATGTTGCGTTGGTCTCCGATCTTTTTGTTAGTTTTTGGGTTTCGTGTTGGGTACCCCGCCCGGTTTTTTTTTTTTTTTTTTTTTTTTTTTTTTTTTCTACCGAATACGTGATGTTTTTTTCGTCCTCGTGCGTGTGTTGTGTGGTTCGGCTGTTGGTTGAGGTCATTGACCCGTGTTGTTTTGGTCATGTGTTGCTTTGTAGATGAAATGTTTTTGTCCAAAAGTAGGGAATGTTTTACTTTCCCGCCGCGAACTTTTGTTGTTTTAGAATTTTATAGCGATCACTCGAGTTACTTTGATACTGGGCGACCCTTTTCTTAGGGCGGCTCATGCTTTAATCGATCGTTTAGAGGGAGAGAGATTACTCTGAGGAATGGATGATCAATCGTTAACCCTTTAATGTGGTGTGATGCTTCCTTCATTTTGTAAACAATCTCGAATCATTGAAGAAAGTTCGATCTATTGATGTCACTTGTGAAGAAGTCACAAGAGTACTTGGATTTTCCGGTTCCGTTGGCTTACACAATCCTTTCCATACTTCTCGACTCCGATGTTTCTACTTCATCTCCAATCACTTACTCCTTTTGAAGAACAAGTGATTTTTTACTCTTTTGAGGCAGCGATGCTTTCATACAAGCGATGATGATAAACCAGTGTCACCAGTTTTCAATGCTACCATACTGCATGATCCCGAGGGTGACATTCTCATTCTCGAAGGCAACTTCCAACAATGATCCATTACCTAACCCAAAACAAGGAGATACTCACCCGGAATTTCAAAAAAGATCTTAATGTTGTTGAACAAAAGAGTCTCATTTGAAACCAAAGATTGGAATTCCGAACAGTTGAGCTTAAAAAGAGTTACCTCCGCATCTCGAGTATGCGTTTTTAGAGGAAAATAACAAACTTCCAGTCATAATTTCAATTGTTTATTCTGAGCCAAAATGAAAAAAGACCTCACTCATTAACGTTCTAAAAAAATCGGAAAACAAGCAATTTGTTGGAAACTTTTTAGATATCTGAGCCATAGATCCAGAATTTTGCTCACAAAAATCACTTTTAGAGATGATTACGAAACCTTCAGTGCAACATCAAGGAGGGTTACTCTAAAATCCACGCGTCATCAAGAAAGAAGATAGAAAACTCTCTTGAGCGGGGACTTGATTTAATCCGATCTCGGATAGCTCATGGTTAGTACCGGTCAATTGTGTTCAAAAAAAAGGTGGTTTATGACGTTTGTCACATACGAAGAAAATGTGCTCGGTGCTACAAAGATTAGGTCAGGGATGGAGAGTTTGCATCGACTAATCGGAAGCTGAACGAGTAGCAACATTGTAACGTCCATTTTCCGTTACCATTCATCGCATCTAGATGTTTAGAGCGATTAGTACGGCAACGCGTTTTATTGTTTCTTAGATGGTTTCTTGGATATTTATCAAAATTCCCATTGAACCTAAAGAATCAAGAGAAAACTACTTTCAGTGCCCATACGGATCTTTCGTCGTACCTCGTATGCCATTCGGTTGAGCAATGCTCCCGGAATTGTCCAACGTTGTATGTGGCCATTTTTCACGGTCTTGATAGAGAAAACAATAGAGGTGTTTTATGGATGATTTTTTCAGTTTTTGGAGATTCTTTTTCCTAATGTCTACCAATTTAGATAAAATGCTTTAAAAGGTGTGAAGACACCAAATTAGCACTTAATTGGGAAAAGAGACATTTCATGGTTTTATAGAGACATTGTTATAAAACGGACTCTCTAAGTCTCAGAAAAGGAATTGACAGTCGATAAGGCCAAAGTTCGATTGTAATTTCTAAGCTTCCTCATCCAACGTACCGTCAAAGGAATTCAAAGTTTTCTCGCGGCATGCTGGATTCTAGACGAAGATTTATCAAAAGAATTTTCCAATATCTCTCGACCATGACCTTCTCTTTCGAAAAGAACACGCCTTCATTTTTTCGGAAAGATTGCACATTCTAGCCTTTCAACATTGAAAAGGAAGTTGACCGAAGCTCTAATTATCATGCTCCGCAAATTGGGACCCAACCTTTTAGAATTTCTATGTGGATGCAAGTGATTATGCAATAGGTGCGGTCCTAGAGCAGAGAATTGAGAAGCGTTTCCGACTAATTCATTACGCTAGCAAGACAATGACTGAAGCAGATGAGAAAGAGAAAAGAAAACGAATTTATACAACAACAGAGAAGGAGAGGCTTGCAGTTGGGTTATGCTTTCGAGAAGTTTCGATCATACTAAATCAATGATACAAGAGTTATTGTTTCACTGATCACTCCGCTTTGAAATCATCTTTTTCACAGATAGACGCCAAAGCAAAGATTGCTTCGCTGGCGGTCTTACTTCGCTCAAAGAATTTGATTGTATGGGTTATCGTACCAAGGGAGCTAAAAACTATGCAGCTGATCACTTCTCTCGTCTTGAAAACACTTATGAGAATATTTTTGATCAAAAGAACATTACCGAGGACTTTTCCTTTAGAGGACTTTAAGATGTGTTACTTCCAAAGGACCAATAGTACCCGTTTGTTCGCAGATTTGCTCAACTACCACGCGGGGAAATTCATAAAAAAAGTATGTCGAACTCAAGAGAAAAACAAGTTTCTTTAAAGATGAAAAACATTATTTTTGTGATGACCCTTTTCACTTTTCAAGACTTGTGCGGATTAAATAATCCGAAAGTGTATGTAGATGGCAAAGAAGCTCTCGAAATTCTCGTAGCTTGTCACAGTGGACCACGGGGGACACTAGGTGCCAAACTTTACCGCAAGAAGTTTTTTGATGCCGGTTTTTTATTGGCCTAACATTTATAAGGATTGACCTAAGAATTTGTCAAAACTTGTGATGTTGTCAAAGACAAGGACAAAAATCTCTCTAGACGTGTTGAGATGCTCAAAACGTAATCCAAGTTTGTGAGATTTTCGATTTTTTGGGGATTGATTTTTATGGGACCTTTCCTGTCGTCTAGGGGGTAAACATATAATTATTCTAGTAGCCGTCGATTATCTTTCCAAGTGCGTTTGAAGCGAATGCGCTCCCACAACGATGACTTGTGGGAGTTTGTTAAGTTATTATATCCATTTTCTTCCCGATTCGGTGCTCCGAGAGCAATCATAAGCGATCGTGGGACCTATTTTTATAATGAGAAATTTGATAAAGTTATGTCTAAATATGGTGTCACCCATCGTCTTTCGACTCCTTACCACCACAAACGATTTGTGGTCAAGTTTGAAGTACGGAAATCGAGGTCTTTAAAAGAAATTTGGGATTGGAGAGGACGGTCGGAGAAAACCGTGCCTCATGGTCCGACAAACTAGATGATTGCATTATGGGCTTTTAGAACTGCTTACAAGACTCCTTATTGGATGTACTCCGTATAAGTTAGTCTATGGAAAAGCATGTCATTTACCAGTTGAGCTAGAACACAAAGCGTATTGGGCTCTTAAGCATGCCAACTTCGATTTTAAAGACACAGCGGGGCGATCATCGAAAAGCTTCATACTCAATGAGAACTTAGCGAGCTTCGTGATCAAGCTTATGAGGAATTCGTTAATCTACAAAGTGAGACAAAGAAGCGTACTCGATTCCAAGATAATGAACCGAAATCTTCAATGGTTGGTGATCAGTCCTTCTGTTCAACTTCCGATTAGATTTTCTCCAGGAAAAGTCAAAGTCCAGATGGTCCGGACCTTTCACTATCACCGAAGTTTATCTTTTATGGCATGCCCAAGTTGTCTCTTGCTGATGGTTCTAATTTCCAGTCAACTGCCACCGTTTAATTAAAGCAAATACTATGGAGGGGATACACCACAATTGTTATTCGGACCTCCAGACTTTCCTTAAGAACAATAAATTAAGGATCGAGTTGAGCTTGCACTCGGTGGTGACCAAAAAACATGCCGCTTCATGGGAGTTCACCCCATGCTTATCCTTTCTATTTTTTCTTTCTATTTTCTTATCTAATGTGTTGTGTTGAGAGAGGCTTGTTCTCTTTCCTATTTCTCGATGTTTGTTGCTTGTTTGTAGTGATTTTTGCAGGATTCTCCCAACAATCTCCTTGAAGTTTCTCGTGTCCGGTTGATTTGTTCCCGTTAACTGAGCTTCTCATTTTTGGGTGAAATTAGTTTGGGTGAGATCCATTTCCTTTTCATCATCTATCGATTAATCGTTTATCTTTGAATTACTTCATAAACGGCTTAGATTTAGTACAAACCGACTTTAAACATTGTGGACAATGTTTCGTTTTAGCTTTGGGGAAGGAAATCTTATCGATTTGATGTTGCTTGCTTATTGTTTTGTTCTCATTACCGTTTTTCCCCACAAAAAAATAGCAAAAATTCTTAAATTATCCAGTCTTATTTTTAAGTTTTAATTAGTAAGAAAAAAAGTGTTTAAGACATGATTGTACGGTTTTCCGTTGGTATGTAATAAGAAGTCTTAATTTTTGAACCGATGTACGTGTAGTGTTCTAGCTTTCTACATTAACAATTAATGATGATAGTTTGTGCTAGTCTCATGTAGACTGTAAACTTGCTAGACTTGAATCGTTTGTAAAGAAACTTGGGCTATATCTCAAGTTAGATTATAAATATGCTAATTTGTGATCTTTTGCATGGCTAAGTATTTGCAAATTTCTTTGCAAGAACAAGAAATGATAGTGTTATTTATAAGTCATGACATTAAACGTAGAATAGTTGGATTTCTTTCAAGCTCATATGTATTAAATGTGGCTTTTTCTCCCATTAGTTGTTTCACTTTTCTCGCTCTGAATGTTTAATAAATGAGTTGTAATGGTTTTTTTGGTTTAATAATTAGCTAATAGAGTTTTCTTTAGTTTCATTTGTGATTTGAATGAGTAACATCAGGTAATACTTAATTTGGCTTAAAAATACAAAAATAATAAATAAATAAGATCTTTTGCCAAATTACTTTTGTGTCCTGGAGGCGGTGGCCGCGTGTTGGAGTTTTCATATAAGGTAGGGTACCGGTAGTCATATTAAGTAGAATAACCTCTTGTCGACTCGCTATCGATGTGGCTTCGAGATTAAAAAGGCAACCGGTTTTTTTACTTATTAATACAAAGTCGAAATATGTTTTGTACATCTTTCGGTGGCGTGGCCGATGTTAGCCTTCTAAAGGACTGAGGTATAATAATGTTGCTTAATTTGTCTTACTTTGTGCCTTAAAGAGCCTAAGGGTATATGGTGCAAATAAGATTGGTCCATTCATGTCTTAAAGAGCCTTCGGGTATATGATATGAATGGTACCTTGCTTAAGTAGCCTAATAAAAGCCAAATTTTGGTTGCCTCGATGTGGACTTTATTCTTGATAACATTTGATCTTTTGAAGAGGGCTAGGAGTTAATTATTGCGTTCTTAACCATTACGCTTTATTCTTGGAATTAATAAGTATCGAAACAAAAGTCTTAAAGAGCCCTTGGGGTTATATGACTTAAGTAAAAACATGAGATACAAATGTACGGATGTGTGGGAGGAAAAGTGAGTTCTCAATTAGTATGTATGAAAGTAGATTTGTGTCTATGACTTGTAGTTAACGGTGATTGATCTTGTTTTTAAGCTTATGCATGGGTAAAAGTGAAAAATCGTGGGATGACGATAATTATTTCTTTTATGGACACTTAATTGTAGCTTTTTGTTCTATGATCCTAAAAGTTACCAAAGAGGTAATGAAAACAATACATTATGTCGACACAAATAAATTATAGTTAGGTAGTTAATTATAAAAAAATAAATAAAATAAAAAAAATAAATAAAAAGAAGAGAAAAATCTTAGAAAATGGGAAGTCGGGTGTTTTATAACTTGTGATCTCTTAATTCTCTCAACAAAACTCTTTGCTACTTTTCAAAGGTTTAGTTTGGGGAATTTTCGAGGTATTTGGTTATAAGGCATGTGATATACGGTGAGGCACACAATGTTTAGTTGGGGATATTTTGATAAGTGTAAATAACATATTCCGTTTAACCTAAAATTACCCAAATAAACCCAAAACAGACTCAAAAAATGGCAAAAAAAATATGCTTGTATATGTATTTTGTTTGGTGCATGTATGGATAAAGTCAAAATCACAAGGGAAAACAGTCAAAAGCAAGCAGGCACGGACACGGAATCAGAAGGAGTACAATAGTCGAAGCCCAATTAAGCCAAGCCTCAAGCCCAAACACTTTTAGTTCACTTTCTTCTCCATCTACAAACCTCATAGCCAATCTTGCAATTTCCAAAAAGTTTATTTTTAACTTAAATAGAGCTCGCGATCTCTTCGCTCTCTAGACAAGGACCAAATGTGGTAAACTTCACAAAGGATTCATAACAGTTTTAACCGTCGAAGATAGGCGGGAATAACCCTTTTACTATTCACCCGACTTCCCCCGCGATTTTCACTCCCATGGTAAATACAAGGGCAAGTCAAAATTAGAGGGTGTGTGGGGCGGGTGGGGGGGTGGTTGGGGTGGTTGGTCAATTCAAGGAAGCTCTAAGCACAAATGCAAGGACAAATTATGTCTAATCAAGGGTGTATTAAACTTAATCCTGTAGTCCAAGCTCCAATGCAGTACTGAAATGGTGAAAGCCAAATTTAAGTGGGTTTTTGTTGCTAAAACACTCACAAACCCTATGCCAAACGTCACATCAGGGAATGACACGCTGGCAATCCTCAGGTGGTGCACATCTTGATTCAAACGGCCACGATTGAAGCTCAAAATGATTGGAAATTGAATGGAGAGATTGAAGGATTGGGTGGTAGCAAGAAAAAGGGCCATTAGAAGCTTCAGCTTTGGCAATATAAATAGGCCTCCTTATCAGCTCACCACAATTAGTTTTTTACGTTTTTTTTTATCTAGTTTTTTAGTAATTTGTCTAGCTTAATTTATATTTTCTTTTTCAAGTATTGTAATCAGCTTCTTTAATTAATGAAATTCAGTCTTTAGTATTTTAAATATCATTTTCTAAGCTCTTATTTTAAGTCATAAGCTCTCTTAATAAGCAAATTTGTCTCAATAAGCTAATAAGCCCATAATAAGCTCTTTCAGTCTATAAGCTGAAATTGAGCTGTTTGAATTCAGTTTTAATCTTATTAAACCCTAATTCAGTTTAATCTTATATTGATCTTACTGATTTGAGCTTTTGGAGGGGATCTTACCTTGGAAGAGATCCAAGGGATATACCTTTGCTTATTAATAGCTGAGGAGCTTGTAGCTGCCTTAATTGGTCCCTTTTGTTTAGCTAAAGGATTAAGTTAAGTTATCTTTTATTCTTCTCTAATTTTAGTTTTAAATGCTTAGTTTTTTTGATTATATGCTTAAAAAATTGCTTATTTGCTTATTCTCTTTGCTTATTGGTGTTTAAATGTCTCTTCTAGTGCTTATTAGTTGTTTGTCTTAATCTGTGTTTGCTTATATAGTTATATATCATTAGTTGCTATTTTCTGTCATAAAAACTCATAAATCCAAAATATTAGTTTAAATAGTTTAGATCTTAGATTAAGCTTATTCAGTTGTTTAATCATGATTATTAAGTTTGTTTTAAGCTAGTTTTTATCTGGTATTAGTTTTTTGTGTTACATCAAATTTCTCTAAAAAAGTTTTATAATCCTGTTTAAAATGGTAAAGGGTGTTTGGTTTAGTGCAGTCTCAAAATTGCACTAGCAGTACTAACCTAAGTTAGTACTGCTGACTCTTTACACTACCAGTACTAACTAAAAAGTTAGTACTGCCTTCACAAGTTAGTACTGTTTAGTATTATTTTAGTTTTTCCAAATTTAAGAGGATTAAGTTATTTAGTTATAGACTTATTAAGATTTTAGATTTTAGTTTTTTTAGCTTATTTCTTACTCATTACGTTTTTCAAGAGTCAAATTGCAATCAGCGTACTCTCAAAGTTACTTGTGATTTTTCACACTAGCAGTACTAACTCAGTTAGTATTGCTGTGTTCTATTCAGTTAATTTAGATAAGTAATTCGCTAAGATTTTAGGTTATCAGAATTCAATGGGGATTTTAAGTTTTAATTTAGCTTAATTTGGTTTTTAGTCTTAACGGTTTAAGTCTTAATTTGCAATTTCTAGCTTATTTACTTAGTTTAATTTAGCTGTCAAGAGTCATAAAAACCAAAAAATTACAAAAACAGTAGGAACTTAAGAAGAGTCTAAATTTGTTAAATTAGCTTTTAAGTCTAGATTTTATAGCTCATTTAGATGGATAATAAGTAGATTAATAAGTTCCTTAAGTTTTAAAGTCTAATTTAGCTTAATAAGGTTTTTAGCTTACTAGGATTTTGTGTTATTTTGCTTTTGCTTATTTCTTGATCAATTTTAGTAGCATAATAGTAGTTTAAGCTTTGATTTCTTTGCATTCTTAGATTAAGCACATCATAAGCTCTTTAGGACTTCTTTCGTTTTTCATTTTGATCTAGTTTTGAGTTTTTTATAGCTTATTTTCTAAAATCAAAGGTTAAGCCTTCCTTTCTGAGGTCAGTTTAGAAATAAGCTCTTTAAGAGCTTATTAGTGGATTTCAGCCCTAAGTGTCTTTATTAATCTTGTTCCCACTAGCTTCCTTTACAACTTTGCTTCTTTGAGTTTTTCATTTTAAGCTCTTTAAAATTTCGAATGCTTATTGGACTTTAGTTGTTATCGGGGTAGACCCTCAGGGACCATTCTTGCAATTTTTCTATTTTAGTTGTTTCTTAGTTAATCCTTTTCCCTTTTGTTCCATTAGTCCATTAGTTAAGTCGTTAATTAAGCTTATTAGTTTTTAATTAGTTTAATTTTTAATTAGTTTAATTAATTTTGATTAAAAATTAGGGTTAGATTTTAATTAGTTTAATTAGTCTTTTATAAAAAAAGTAAAAATTAGTTTTTTTTTATTTCTAGAAACTAATTCAAAAATCTTTGCTTCATTCAAATCAGGATCCGAACCTAAACATGGTTTCAATTTCACTAGTCATTGGGGATAACGACCCGGATGATCATACTTACCCGGTTTAATATACGTAT
>BQNB010035953.1:3904-50481 GCA_026074375.1 Tanacetum coccineum | reverse complement strand
TCCTTTTGAGAGGGAATTTGTTCATTGATACACTTATTTACATTCTTAGAACTGTTAAGCCATGTCTTAGTGATAGATTTTAGCTCATTCAGATCTTTTCTTAAGATATGATTCTCTTTGAAAATTTTAGTGTTTGCATGCTGAATATTAGTAAAATCAAGTTTTGCTTGTTTTAATACTAAGAGCTGTTCTTTGCATGTATTCAGTGTTTGAACAAGATCTCTATGTTTTGATAGAAGATTATTTCTTTGTTCTTCAACATAGTTAAGATCAATACATAAGTAATCAAGAAAAGATTTTCTTTCATCATTATCTTCTAATTCAAGAAGAGTATGTACCTTTCTTATAGAGATCTGAACCCATTCCCCATTTCTTGCACATTCTTTGCTGACGAAGATCCTTTCTTCTTCAACAAGTTCCATTAGAGCCTTGACTTCCATTACTTCATTGTCATCAGATGACACATCTTCGTCATCCCATTCATGAGTTTCAGCAATAAGTCCTTTGTTTTTTACTTTTGTGGAGTTGGAAGCTAAAGCACCAGAACTGAGAAGAGCGAGCCTTGCCTTGACTTTATTGTATTTAGCTTCAAAGTCTTTATTTGGCCTTATCTCAGATTTATGATGAGAGAAATTGGTAAGTCTAAGTTGGGTGTTGTTTTAAAATGGTGATAAAAAGGAGGGAACTGAAGTTTTTGAAAAACAGTATATTGCAAAGTGACCATTTCTACCGCATTTATGGCATTGAGTATCTTTAGTTGCCTTTGTACCACTGAACCTTTGAGTACCCTTTTTGAAGAATCTTTTAGATTTGGCTAAAAGAGCTCTTGCTTGGTATTCTTCTTTAAGGTCATTCTTGTACTCTTGATTGCTTTTTGTATCCTCTTCATCATCAGGACTATCTTGAAAGTCCTAGACAATAGAGGTAGAGAAGAAGGCAGTTGACAGTAGAGTTGCAGAGACAAGAGTTTTCTCTTCGTTTGTCTCATAAATACTATCTATGAGGTTTTCTTCATATTTGAGTTTACCAAATAGAGAAGCAAGCTCAGATTCTTTCACATGATTTGTGTTTCTGAGACTTTGGCAGAAGGATAGCCACTTCTTTGGTAACCCATTTATAAAACCAATATTTTTTTCAAGCTTTAAAAGTTTAATTCCATCATTTACTAACTCATTCATCAAAGCTTTATATGGTGAAAGTTTGTGTTAGAGTTTCATCTTCTTTGAATTTGAAGGTGATGTAACACAACTTCAGGTCCACGACCCTACTTTATTTCACATCAAAGGGCCCCTCATGATATAATATCTGGTCATCCCAAGTAGATTTTGCAGTTAATCAGTTTATGACAGAGTTCATTTGGTCATCTGGAAGCACATACATAATGAGACTTTTAAGTAGCTAATCTAAGTTAGCAGCTTTTCTCTCATCTGGTGTCCATTGTACTTCTGACTTCCTTCGACTAGCTGCCATAAGGATATAAGGACCGTTTAAAATGATGTTTTCAAATTGAGGTTCAATACCAATGATATGGCACATGAACCTCTTTTTCTATTTGGTGAAATTTTCCACCTCTAGTACAGGAGCAGCATTTAACTGGCCACCCCTATATTCAAGAGTCTGTGGTACTTCTGCTGCCATTTTAATGGATCTTGATTTTAAAAATCTTTTGAGCAGTTATATAAAATTTTTTAAAAAAGGTTTTACAAATCAAACTGCTCTGATACCACTTGTTGGTCTCCTTGAATGTGATATAAGGTTTATCAAATTAGACTAATCACATTCCATGGCAACAAAGTGAGTTTTAAACAGATATATATGAACAATATAAAGAACAATTTTAAAACACACAAAAGTAACTTTCAACGTATAGGTTCTTATTAGAATCAAATAAAGAATCTATGACACACATTGGTTACAAATAAGCAAGGTGGTTGAATGACAATTGGGGTGTTATCTCCTTCGAACTTAAACTCTTAACTAAAGTTAAGAGAGTAAGAAAACAAACTACTCGACTAGAACTGAAGCTTCAGCTTCAGCAGTTCTATTTAGTTTGTTTGAGAGATAAAGAGCTCTTGAACGTGTTTCACATTAATTGGAAGAGTTAGCTCTTTACTCTCGATGTCCTTTTCCTTTTATAGGCAAAGGAATTAGGGTTTACATGTTTAACCTAGTTTACGTAGCAAGCATTAAATGGGTGGTTAAGCTACCATTTAATGCACGCATGCTACATAGTATAAGGTATAATCCTTTAAGGAAAGTTGTTGTACTTCTATACCAACTTTAGAAGTTACTTTCTCAAGGAGATCTGAAAATAGAAAAACAATACAATAAAATAAATAACTAAAATTAAAAGGATAGGAGATATCAAGAGAGAAAACGTGCTAACCTAGTTACTTCATTATTATTGTTATGAAAACAATTTCCTGTGCAATGTCAAACTATGGTTTCATAACTGGTTATTAAGGTCGATAGACTTGAATGTGCATATACAGTCTATCCTATACTTCCTGCGATTCTGAATCAGTCCTGAATCATCTGGGAGGTAGGCTATCCAGGTTGCAGTGATTAATCCTAACTATTCCCAAAACATATCTAATAACCTATTAAGATTATTAACCCCCTCTGAATGAGTTCTTGTGCTTTTTAAGTATCGAGTGATTTGTGCGGTGACCGGTCAGTTCCTACACCAGGTAAAGAGTTAGTGATCCTCCCTAGTACCCATTGGATCCCATCATGACAAGGTAATCTATTAATAGGGCAAGCTAGGTCCAAATCACCCGTACTACCAAAACCCAGGGTTACACGATAGTCAAGGAATATCTAATGAAACCATAATTCAACAAGAAACAATCATAACAAAAGTAAATTCATAACTAGGCTAGCACTTTAAGTGCTTAGCCGCTCATGGTAACGGAAACACAGTAAGAGATAGAAGGATAATCATAATATAAAAAACTCATAATTCTTACAAGAGTCGTCATTTGAACGATTTTTCATAATAAAGTAATGTAAAGAGTGATCTTCCGCTTGGACTCTAGGTGGAATTCTCTGATGCGTTAGGAAGCCTTTGTTGCCTACTCCAATTGGCTGTGGTGGATGTGTGTCAGAATAGCTTGAATGAGGACCTTTATTTATAGTAATCGTTCCTGTTACGGCTGTTAACCAATATAGGTGTTACGAGCCGTAACCAATTACACGGCAATTCCTAATTAAGTGCTTTTACGGCATAACCAGTTTATGGTATTACGCCGTAACCTTTCTTATATCTTCTATATGTACGTGATCTTCTTCTTATATTTGTTGGATCTTCATTGGTTACGGCATTACTGGTTAAGGTCTTACGCCGTAACTATAACTTGATAGACTTTCCTTCCAAATATAGGTTACGTCGTAACTAGATATAGTGTTACGCTGTTAAGTCTTCCTTGATCTCTAATATTGCTTATTTTATGCTACGGCGTAATACCATTTTTGGGTGTTACGCCGTTAAACACTCTTTAGAATTTCACTTTAAGTCCTTTTTCCCTTGTTTTTGTCACTTTCCTGCATTTCACCTGAAAACTACAAAACAATAGAAAATATCTCATTTTCGAGTGTTAGTGAGACATTTGAAGTATTTTAGGGGGTATTTTCCATCAAAAGGTATTTAATTTTTTGATGTATAAATATCCCCCCCACTTGTAATTCTACTTACCCTCAAGTAGTCTGTTAAAACATTTCATAAAAGGATTTCACGAGACTAACTTTAAGGAAATGAATTTATTAAATCTTATGGCTAGATAACATCTAAGCCGAATCACCCTCACGAAATGGCGGATAAAAAGTAACTCAGCTCTCCATAGTCTAAGTTGTTTCATTTTCGAGGGTGATTCGCTCACTTGTACAGTATATAGGCATGTATTCTATCATAAGCTTGGAAAGTACACAAATCTGCACCAGTCAGAATTAAGGTCTAAATAATTCTCAAAGGCAACAAGGGTATTATGGTTTAAAGGGTGATTAAGAGTTAGGATAGACATGGGATACACATTTAATGGTTGATAATGTATAATCACAAAACAAATGAAAGTCTAACATATAACTTAGGTCGTCATTAATGCTACTGTACATCCATGGGTCAGAGTCAAAGTCGAAAATCTAAATCTTCAATAATGGGCTACTAGCTCCATTCTTCATGAGTATTGATATTACTTGGTGTAATAATGGGCTACTAGCTCCATTTTATAGAGATGTTTTGGTGCAATTATGGGCTACTAGCTCCATTTTTTTATGTTTTATTTTGCACCATCTTTACATTTTTAGCACATGGGTGACCTTTGTTGATACAAATAATGCTTAAAAACGTTATTTATATTTTTCGACCTCTCAACGTTTTGATAATAACAAAATGTAAAAACGTTTATAATAAAAATAAACGTTTACAAATTATTAAATGTAAATGTTATTTCTCTAAGTTTAGTGATCAATTAAGGTATGACACAAACAAAATGATTTAGCATGATTGTAGATCAAGAAAATATTTTTCTCTTAAATCCTCACTTTTAATTCTACTAAAGTTTTTTCCTTCAAAAATACTTTTACAATATATTTT
Organism: Tanacetum coccineum; assembly: GCA_026074375.1. Classification (NCBI taxonomy): domain Eukaryota; kingdom Viridiplantae; phylum Streptophyta; class Magnoliopsida; order Asterales; family Asteraceae; genus Tanacetum; species Tanacetum coccineum. The sequence continues at coordinate 45,890 of BQNB010035953.1, read as the reverse complement.
CTACATTAAAAATAAAAAAGGTTTATTAAAAACTTAAAAATTAAATTTAATTTTCCCCCCAAACGAAAGCTTCTAACCATATATAACTTGCCCACATAAAGGACAAAAAAAGGACCGAGTTAGGCGGCGGCCCCTCTTATATATAGGGACCATCGGGACCGCCCCAGGAGGAGCCATTGGGATTCCTGGATATAAATAATGTTCCATTCCCGAGCAAAAAACATTTCCTCTTTCACGAAATTTTTTAGTCTGTTTCTTTCTCTCTCTAAACCTTCTTTCTCTCACTAAAACTCTTGATCACTAACATACTTAGATCTTGTTTCAAGTGATCTAATCTCTTCTTCTCATCTCTTCCCTCTCATTCAAGTGCAAGAGAAGAACACTCGTATTCATCAAGAAACGAAGTGTTAATTAGTGATCTCTCCTCTCTTCTTCTAAGTACCAAAACTCTATTGTATTTATCTTGTGTATTTATGTGATTCGGATATTGTGTAGATCCGATAGTGTAGATATTGTGAGTGTGTATATCTTGTGAAGTGGTAGATTGGTTCTAGCTAAGATTAGGACTCGACATTTAGCTTAGTGTCAGAAAATAACGTAAGCGACGTGTAAACGGTTTTCTCCGCCTAAAGGGAGCTTGTTGACATAGTGAAATCTCGAGTAGGATACTCGGGGAGTGGAGTAGGGCGAAGAGGTGCTTCGTAGCCGAACCACTATAAAATCTCGGTGTCTTGGTTTGGTTGTTTCTTTCCTTATCTCTTTACATTATTATTGTTGTTATTTAGTTTAAGGGTTTGGATAGTTATTGCTTGTTACATATTGTGTTTTTATTGAACTTATAACCTCGGATCTATACATTTTTGAATGAAACTTGAAACATAAAACAAAACTTGTAATTATTCAAATTATAACCCCCCCCCCCCCCCCCCCCCCCCCTTTAGTTTCCACAATGTATCAGGTGGAGGTCATCACGATTTTAATAAATATGCTTGTATTTTAAAGCTTGGATCGATCTATGGATTCTGACAAATATCTAGAAGGGCAATCTATGCAAAGACCACCACTCTTTGAAAGCGATAGTTTTATTTATTAGAAAAATAGATTCGAGACATATGTTAAATCAAAAGATCTAGATCTTTGGCATGTTATTACCAATGGTGATTTTCAACCTATTGTATAAAATCCGGAAACCAAATTAGATGAGGTTATCCCTTTTGAAAAACAAGACGAATCTATAGATAGTGCTTTTGCTAGATTTAATACTATTATTACTAGTGTTAAAGCTCTTGATGAAGGTTATTCTAGTAAGAACTACGTAAGGAAGTTTCTTAGAGCTCTACATCCTAAATGGAGAGCAAAGGTCATGGCGATTAAAGAGTCGAAAGACTTAACATCACTATCTCTTGATGAACTAATCGGGAACCTCAAAGTTCACGAAATGATCATCAAGAAAGATTCCGAAATAGTCAAAGAAAAAGTTGAAAGAAAATCTATTGCTTTAAAGGCTAAGAAAGAATCTAGTGATGAAGAATGTTCGACTTCCGGTAGTGAAGACGAAGAGTACGCCATGGCGGTAAGAGACTTCAAGAAGTTCTTTAAAAGAAGTGGTAGATTCGTGAGACAACCTCGGAACAACAAAAAGGCATTCCAAAGAAGGCGTGATGACAAGAACGGTAAAGGTGATAGAAAATGCTTTAGATGTGGTGACCCAAATCATCTTATTGGAGAATGTCCAAAACCACCGAAAGATAAGAACCAAAGAGCTTTTATCGGAGGCTCTTGGAGCGATAGCGGTGAAGAAGATGATGAAAAGGTCAAAGATGAAACGTGTCTTGTAGCTCACGCATCAAGTGAGGTATGTTCCGAATCATCTTACTTTAGTGATGAAAACTCATCAATTGATGATATAGCTTTAGACAACGAATATGATAAGTTATGCAAAATGAATCTAAAGATAATCACTAAAAACAAAAAGTTAAAGCTACTAGAAATAGTCTATAAAATGAGCTTAGAGAATTAAAAGGGAAATTGTCCATACTCGAGAAAAATAAGGGAGTTGATCTCGATTGTGCAAAGTGTCATGTACTTAAAATTGAGAATGTAAAACTCAAAGATGAATCTACTAGATTAAACAAATTTAAAAAGAGTACACATTGCTTAAATGAAATGTTAAGTAATCAAAAACCCTCCGGTGATAAATTAGGTTTAGGGTTTAATTCATTTGAAGCATCATCTAGTGGAACTAAGGAAATAAAATTTATGAAATCTCATAAAAAGGCGTATTCTGATTGAGGTCTCATAAATATGGGTGGCCCCCTAAATGACCAGGCGGCTCCTAAATAAATATGGGACCGCCACCAGCAACGCCTGGATCTGAGAAAACTATGTCTTTTCAAAAATCCATTTTGGGTCCTAGACCAAAACCCATAATTGTAAACAATGCCAAAGTTCTCGTTGCTAGTGACAATGAAGTTAAACAATTTTATAAGCCATTGTCAAAACCCAAAGTTAGTTTTCTAAACCCAATTTTAGATCAAAAACTCCACCTCCTAGAAGATTCAATAATAATTATTCTCGTCCTAAAACACTGCAACCAAAAAGACATGTTGGTCGACAAAACCAACCTCATGGCTTTCCCGTAAGTTGGAACAACTTTCCACAACAAAGTTACATGCCATGGGAAATGTGTCTTCCATTCTCACATCCCAAACAATTACATCAAATGCAAGGGATGTTTGGCATTAACAACTGTGGACCCATGAGATATTGGGGACCAAATGTAGACCCGACGAATGGATGCTCCAAACATATGACGGGCAACCAAAAGCTCTTCTCTACTTACAAGGCATACAATGAAGGTAAAATGCTCTAAACATTATGACGGTGCCAACAAAAGCTCTTCTCTACTTACAAGGCATACAATGAAGGTAATGCCATTTTTGGTAGTAATCTTCGCGGTAACATCATTGGCAAAGGTACGATTTCCAATGACTCTCTCAAAATAGATAATGTAGAACATGTTGATAACTTAGGATTTAATTTGCTAAGTATAGGACAAATATGTGACAATAAGTGTAGAGTAACTTTTTTTGAACATGATAGTGAAATCACTAAGGATGGTAAAGTCATAGGTAGAGGTATTAGGAAGAAAGGCTTATATGTGATGAAATTAGGAAATAAGCCTAAGGATCAAATTTGTCTAACTACGATTGATGAAAATTCCACCTTATGGCATAGGATATTAGGACACGCAAACATGCATCTCATTCAATCGTTGGCCTCTAAGGAATTAGTTAGAAACTTACCTAAGCTTAAGTTTGATCAACATTTTTTGATGCTTGCAAAATTGGAAAACAAGCTCACGCTAGTCACAAAGCTAAGAATGTAGTCGCAAACGACTAGATTGCTTAAAACTTCTCCTATGATCTCTTCTTTGTCCAACCCGCCGTACGATTACGGAGGAAACAGTTACCCCTAGTCCCAAGTAGATGACTACTCAAGGTATGACTTGGACTCAGATTTCTTAAGATAAAAATAAAGCTTTCGATCAATTCGAAATATTCAGTAGTCAATCCAATACCAATCTTAGGGCGTTCAATAGTGTCCCATAGAACCAAAACCAGACCATGTAGAGAATTTGATAATGAGGTGCAATTTGGAGAGTTTTGTAATGCCAACAGTATTACACATAACTTCTCAGCACCACGCACTCCCCAATCAAATGGCGTGGTCAAAGAAAAATAGGACACTTAAAGAATGAGGAGACTATGTGAATGACAATCGCTACCATCAAAAGTTTGGTGTAACGCCGTTAGATACTTCAACATAACATTCTCTACCGAATTCTCATTAGAGCCATTCTTGGAAAAATACCTTATGAACTTTTAAGAGATAGGAAACCTACATTAGATTATTTTAGAGTGTTTGGAAGCAAGTGCTTCATTTTGAACACCAGACAAAAGACTAAAACTTACAATTGCACCCAAAGTATACAAGGTGTCTTTTAGGGTTAATTCCCAAAATAGTAAACCCTACATCATCCAAAACAAACATCACAAGGAAAGTGAAGAATCACTTAACGTGATATTCGATTGAAACTAAAAACTCCTCGCCCCCTCTAAACTAAGACATTCACCTTTGGAGATGATTGACTTCCAAACTTTAATATAATATATATATATATATTATATATATATATATATAAATATAACTAATAAATATATCTAAAATAAAATAGTATATTAATATAAGGTATAATATCAATTATAGTAAGAGAAGTATTCCAAAAGGTTTTATAGAAAACCTTCCCGAGTCGTCTCCTGACGAGCCGTGAATTGAGAATCGAGTTTAAGTCCGTGATCGCGTGTTTGAATGATTCAATGATTTTTTGATTCTAATTCCACAATTAAAAATGCAAAAACAAGAAAAAGCAAGCCTAAAACGAAAGCAATTAAAGTTAAAACACGAAAAACGATAATGAGATCTAAACCCGAGCTTAAAAAACCTAAACTATCAAGTTTTAACCCTACAAAAGCAAATTTAATTTTTAAAGGTCCTAAATGATAAAAAGGAAATTTTAGAAAAAAGAATTATATTTTTTTGACTTTTATTTTATTTATTATGAATTAAAAAACATTTTTAATCTAGAAAATTAATTAAAAATACTAAACTAATTTGGAAAATTCTGAAAAAATTATGAAAAGTACTTTGGACAATACTAATCCTAGGAAAAATAAAAGGGTGAAAACATCTTATTTAAATAAGCAGTAAATAAGCTAAACTAAGCTGTTAAGCAAAAAGGCTAAAAAGGGTTAAAAGAAAAGTTACTTGAATATATAAACGAAAAAGACCCCAGGGCAGTTGGTGAGTGTGTGGTGTGTTAAGGTGTTGGTGCTATGAAGGAGAGGTCACAGGTTCGACCCCTGTGGCCTCTCTTTTTGAAAAATTTTTTTTTTTTTAAATTTCTTTTTGCAAAAGCTAAAGTTAAGACAAAAATAAGCGACTTTAATAAAAGAAATTTTTGACAAAACTCAAAATTAAGCTAGAAAAAGCTTATTGAAAATGACAATTTAAGCTAAATCTTACTAAAAGACCATAACTTAAAACTGTTTGATTTTTAAGACTCAAATAAGCAAAAGAGAGCTAATAAGCAGATCCTAGACAATTACCTAATCCTAATAAGCAATTATGAAAAGGTTTAATCAAACAAAATGAGCTGAAAAGCCCTTATAAGCTGAAATGAAACTTAACTTTAAAAAGCAGTTTTAAAGGAAAAATGACAAACTTTAAGCTAAGTTTAAGACTCAATAAGCACTTGGAAATAAGAAAAAGCTAAAAACAGATGAAGTTTAGCATACAAAGAGCAGATTAAAACAAAAATTAAGAAAATTGGTTTTAAAATAAGCTAGAAAAAAGTAAATAAAAAACTGATAGATTACTAACTAAACTATTTTTGGTTTAACTTAAAAGTCTAAAAGGCAATTAGCAGTCTTGTTTTTAAGCTAGTATAAGCTATTGTGAAAACTTGAAAAGTGAAAACAAATGAAGCTTGATATATAAAGAGCTTATTTTATCAATATCAGACTTTAAATCAAAATTAATCTACTCTAATTAAGCTAATGAAAACTGACTTTTAAAACTTTGAAGACACTAAAACAGTTTTAGACTTAAAGCCAAAATAGAAATTGCACTCTTAACCTATCTTACTTCTACTGCATAAAGGACTTAAAACAAGTATGAAATGAACACCAAAACCACTTATTGAAGATCTAAACAAATTAAGCCATGTTATCATACTAGATTACTACAGATTCAAACTAAGAGTAAATGAACCTGCGCGCGAGAGAGATGCGTGCGAGAGAGCGCGCGCGAAGGTCACACAAACTAAACATGACTGGGATTTATGACTAAAGTTAAATCTGATTAAATCATGACAAAAACGTTTAAAATAGCTAAGCAGTACAAACACAAGTTAGTACACGCTGTGCCACCACACTTTAAAAAGACTATTTTGCATTTTTAAACTATGAAAGGTTAAATTAGGCTGATATTTGTTAAAACAAATTTAGTATTAAGCCAATTAAGCACTAATAAGAAATCATCAACCACAATTAAGCAATATCTAATAAGCTAGAACAATAAGCTATTAACTAGAATTTTAAGACAGTTTAACTCTTAAGCTAAAACTAGTAAGATCTAAACTATAAGCTGACAATATTAAACTATACTAAGATGCAATAAGCATAAATTAACACTAAATAACAACTAAATAATGCAGATAATAAGCTAAACAGAACAATAAGCTAAAATACAGAACTAGAGATTTGTACCTTAATCCAAGCTAAACAGGGATGTAAATTGCTCTTAAGAGCTTAGAATTAAGCTCCAGCTTGTTAGAAACAAACTGGTATTATCCATAAGCCCGTCCAATATTGGCTTATCATCCATAAAACAAGCTGAGGTAAATTTTGGGTGGATTTTGAGTGAAACAGTAACACTGAGTTAAAACAGTAATGAGCTTATCAATACATGTTAACTTTCTACTACACGAGTACACCTAACAACTCTCACAGCGCATTCTAGTCCAGATCAACATGAGAGACATTCTCTGATCTCTCACACAGCACACTCTCCTTCACAACATTCTCTCTTCTCAGCGACATCGACTCGCGATTCTACACTTATTCAACAGCGACTCAACACACACCAGGATTCCTACTCTCTGGCGTCATCCTTCTTCGCGCGAGATGCAACACACGAGCACCACGAGTCACTCTTATTACTATACACTAACAGCGACAAAGCACTACATACAGACAACATACGCTACATCAGATCTCACTCTCAGAAGCACCTTTTCAGCGTCTCCTCCACATCTATGAGTCATAATCACACACACAAGACGCTCATTCAAGCGCGTCACACAAAAATCGGACACAAGATCTCCCTAACTCTCTTCTAACCTTTCACATAAGCAATACAAGACAAGATCTCGGCAGGTCACTCTAGTGCTTCTCAAAGCTCTTTTATCTCTCTGATATCACAAACCATGAGGAGCGTGGTCTTACACTAGCGCTTGCATTCTTCAGAGATGTCACATCGGACCAGAGTACCACTTAGTGGCTATCTCTTCATCTAAAAGCCCCAATCTATAACACCAACGAGTATATGCCTATCCATTCACACTACAAGCGTCAATCAGATCCTGCTACGATTCAACGGGGATTTACGCCTCATCAGTCGATCTTAGAGAGAGTGTGATCTTTCTCATATTCTGTGATAAATTGAGGGCAGAGTTGTGCGGTAGCGAGCTAGACAAATCACAGCGCTGACAAGTAGATACTCTTATGAGTTTACAGCGAGTAACAAAGACGAGAGCGTACTGACCAGCCGCTCCACACAACACAAAGTGAGTTCTGATGTATATTACACATCATACTGAGAGTAGTAGCGATCAACGAGAGTATCGTGTCAACTCTACTGGGCGACGCTGCGCTCGCGGATTGATAGGGGCAGTGAGCTTCGTTAGCGCGACTCACAGGCGATACCCAAAGAGACTCAGATGATTCTAGATACACACAACACTCTAACTGGTGTGAACCATTAAGGACTCACTATGTTAGTCCTCAAGGACTAACGGTGTAATGGCATAACAGGGTTTATGTTAGAAGTGGACAATGTGGCGATTATTGGAGCCGAAAGTTTTGGGCCGTTAAGTGTTTCATCCCAACAAAAAAATTGCCAGGATTTGGTTATGGTTAGATTAGTATTTGGAGTTAGGATTTTAGTTGTACAACGCCAAACTCAAAACTCACGAGACTCAGGCTAAAAGATTATTGGCTACTCGCCCATTAACTTGGGTACAGGTTGGCCCAATAAGATACTTATATCTTATGTTTGGTTTTTCGTGCTCTTTTCAATTCCGTGCTCGGTTTTGTTCTTTTTGCTTCGTTTTTTGTCATTTTGTGAATATCTGTTACATGTACAACACAAATAGTAAAACAAGCATATATTTGACATTTTATGTCTGCTTTTGGTCATAATTGGTCTTTTTAGCTTGTTTTATTAAGTCAAAGATATGTGTAATTAAGCACATACCACAATCCCCCATACTAAGATATTGCCGTGTCCTCACGCAATGCTATAAGTAAACACTTTAGAGAACCAAGAATCTCAATCCCCCTCGACTAATTTACCTCGGAAAAGTAGCTAAGTGTTCATGACAAGAGGAATTAAAAATTATTACTTGAAAAGCCCATTTTAAACCATGTTACATTATTTTGTATTTTTCTTTTCCGAGCAACTACTAGAATGTTTGATTTGGTCCGTTATTTTCAAATAACTTTTTTAGGGTCACGGAATAAGAAGCATTTCAATCCTAAAATGCCCAAAAAAGATAAATTCATCGTCCTCGATTTTTCACTTGTCCCAAACCAAGCTTAAAAACGAAATCACCGTTAAATATAAGTTAAGATGCTAACACTACTCATACTTGTAACTTGTGAAACTTTTCACTCCCGACAATTATTATATCTTAGGTGAATGTGCTTATTTCGAATTTCAACCATGGATCAACCTTTTTAAGAAAATTGTAATATTTCTATGCTTCACGTTCCACCCAAGAATTATGATTTTGAAGGCGAGATCATTCCATGTAGCGACTTTCTTCTCGGCACATCCCAGCCGAGACCGGCTTAGGTGACCAGGCTTTTGACACCCCACAGAGAATAGTATCGGAACTCACGGACCTTCGGTTTCAAAAACTCTTAGGCTTCCCGTTAAATAAACAATTCATTTAGAAAAACCACAACTTAAAACGAAATAGTCTTAGTTCAAAAGCATATTTAAATTTAAGCAAAAGAGATTTTCTCTATATTTATTAGATCACATTTATTACACTTAATATAATTATACATCCTTTAAACTAAGAAAATCCTCGACCTTTTAGAAGGCTGCAACATCGGTTGTAAGCCGGCAAGATGCAGCAAACTTTTATCAGTCTCGGATAATTACTATGTGCCTTATTTAGAAGACTGCAACATCGGTTGTGAGCCGGCAAGATGCAGTAAACTTTTATTAGCCCACAGTTTTTATTATTATTATTACCTCATTTTTCATTTTTTTTTACTTTATATTACCACGATATAGAGAAAATTTATTTTTAGAAAATTTAAGTATAAATTTGAACTAAGACTAAATAAATTATTGTTATCGACTATACTTCAAAAATCGTTGATTTAAGTTTAATTTTCGATGTTAATTTTTGAAAAAAGCGCACATTATTAATAGTCCGTTAGAAGCTATGGGAGAAAAACGCCACAAACTACTATGAGCTCTTAAATTCTAAAATAGAATCCCTTGGTTGTAGACATCTAAACACATAATTAACTCTATCATTTCTCGTTCTTTGCAATTTAAAAACATTAATAAAATAATCTGCGAATGCTTTAGTCCAAATTTATAAAGGTTAAGGGACAAAGCAAGAGCTCAACACACTCGATCGAGTCAAAATTTATTCTTATTCTACACAGGAAAAGCAACAATTAATGATAAAAATACTTATTTATTTTGGAAATTATTTTATTTTTATTTATTTTTGGTATATTGGTGGTAAAAAAAGATTACGATGAAAAACAACGCAGCACACAATCAAATCGATAGATTCCCCCCCCCCATAACAAGGGGGGGGGAGTTGAACATTGTCCCTAATGTTTTAAGAAGGGTATCTACGTAAATCTAAAGCCGTTTATTAAGTATCCTCAAAGATCAACGTTAGTCGATAAGATTGGATATTGGATTCCCATAATCATGCTAAGGATTGAAGCTCGAGTGAACGAAGGACAAAACCACAGCACGATAGCTTCATATCATGGCAATTTGGCCAACAACAAAAACCAATCAAAACACGAGAAAGGAAGAGGTGAGCGCTCCTCACAACAATCATATATTATTAATACTACTATATGATAAAAGCATGGGTTGCCACCCACAAAGCGCTTCTTTTTGTTAACCGATTCTTGAGCCTGACTCGATCCCCCATACTTGAGTTGGTCAAGGAGGATAGAAATGGAGAAACGGAACATCCAGGATAGGAATGACCTATCCATAGATCATCATTGGGCTTTCAGAAATGACCTGGAAAGCTTTAAAACCCCAATGATAATAAGAATGAGGAGATTTCTCTCATTAGAAGCAAGAAAATAAATCCAATTAAAAACTTTGTCGTCATATCCGTGATGAAAAAAGGAAGCGAAGTGTCAAACATTGAGAAAGGGGTGAGAAGGTGGGCAAAACATTCGGCACAAAAACATTAAAGTTATCTTGTCAAAAAAACAACAGCAATATCATCCTCCCTTTTGAAAAAACTCTCGTATATACCCACGGACTCAAAGTAAATTTCCATCATCGGCGGTATTCCGTAGAGGACGAGGGAAGTAAGGAACATTCAAAATGAAATGACTCAATTTCATGAAGTTAAGGGGAATCATTGCTAAGCATTCCTTCAAGGAAAGGATATCCTCATCATGAGTAGTCAATCATCAATTCTTAATGGCCCGTTGGCCAATAGATCCTCCGGAGTAAGCAATAATCGAGATCGCCCTCCATACATAATCACCTATCCCTAACGGGATAGGAGACGGAGAGAAAATATTCAATGTATAGCAATGCAGAATTTTAGATTAATTCTTCCGGAAGGTCGAGAGAGATGAATTTATACATACAAACAATTTGCTCAACAAGATGATTCTTCTCATGATCAAAGTCGTTTCATTAATTTCCTGGTGGAATTAAATCGATATGAAGGCGAGTTCACCGAGAAACTCCTCGAGAAGGGAATTGATTTATAAGAGAAGAAAATAATCGAAGTATCCGATTAAGCATAGATTCTATAAGATCAACTCAGCATTAAAGTGATCGACTATCTAAGTAGTAATTAATTTCATCATCAAAAAGAGGTTCAGAATAAATTTTCCTTCGGAACGTCCCATCAGAAAATGACTCGTCGTTACTAGAGGAAAAAATCGTCGTCACATCAAAAGGAGTATTAAAGAAAGTATGTAAAATTATTACAGAACGGCCAACACACTCAATTTCGATAATTGAAAAAAATGCCTAGAACTCACTTGGTATGGACATGAAGGTTCTGAACACAACAGACTATAATAATTCGTCGAGTCTTGGTTCCCGAATGAGTGCTATACTGAGTGAGCTCAGGACCCACCATACTTTAAGAGAGTTATCGGGCCCTCGTATGGTTCTAAGTACGGGTGTGACTTTATAAAGTAGTATACTCCTCTTCAATCATCTTCGTAGAACCGCATTGACTCTTCTAGTTCAGATTATTAATCAATAATCTAATCTGCAGCTCCTTACTAACATTCTGAAAATCTTTAAGAAGCTTATGAAAGAAATTCTTGTATATCCTCAGTTTGATTGTTGCTTTGTCTTTAAAAAGCATGCTTATATTTCAAAAAATTCTCCTAGCTAGTCAATAAAAACCTTTTGGCGTAACTCTTAAAATATATACATCAAACTTCTTGAAATAGGTTTGAAAATATTCATAGGTTTTCTCCCTAGCTTCGCACACTCGATCTCGTTGAGAGTTTGGATAAATGAACGGTAATACTGCAGGGGGTTGATATAGTCATCAACTGGAAAGAATTAGAATTAGAACAAAGATTAGTTTTCATAGAAATTTTTGTGTTTTCAACGTTTGATCAAACTAAAAAGTCTCCAGATGAGGACTCCCTGCAGTTTTCACAACCAAAGATTATTGTTGATGTGTAACTTTGAAAACTTAGTGGGAAAATCATTATCACAGTCTTGATTTAACACGGTATTCCGATTATAGATAAACAGAACTTGAGGTGGACAAATCCGTAACCATAAGAGCATTGTTTCCAAAAAAAAATCAACAATATACGTCTTGTTGTGGAGGTAGGTTTGAAAATATTGTAGAATCATGGAAAGAATTTGGATTGAATCATTACGAATGATTTTATCAATTCATAACAGCAATAAACACAAACTTCAATCCGTATAAAATTTCTTCTACAACACCGTCACACAAGTACATGTCGACATATAACCACCTACGACCTCCGACACTTGAAACAACCACGTTGGTTGTATGACGTCATAAAATAAAACAAATAGAGAGATAAGAAGGATTTATTTTTAGATTCTATGAAAGATAAATATAAAATAAAAATATTTTTGACCCGTAGTCCCAAGGTGCGCGTAGCTCACTAGAAAAACGCGACAAAGAATCGGAGGAGAGGTAAGCGCAAAGCGTTTTAAAAACCTTCTCCTTTCCGGGTTGAAGTTCGTCAGTATCAACCCTCCTTAATACTCTCTTATAGTTTTGGTAATCTAAAGGTGAGCCGAATACACAAATGACACCACGGTCGATTAGTTTGTTTTCAATTTTTTTGGAATTTTTGATTACTTATACTAGAAAAAATATTCACAAATGAAAAGCGATAACTTCCACGGGAAGGGTCTTTCATAAACTCTAAACTTCAAAAAAACGTAAACTTGAATAATCGCAAGCGCACCTCCCGACAGCGTCGCCAAACATTTAACACTTAAAAACTTACCTATATACACATAAATAAATATATATTATCTATATAAAAAATATATATAAATATATCTATAAATATATAAATATAAAGTATATATATAAATATATAGTAGAAATAATATATACAAATATATCTAACTCGAATCAAAATATCCAATTAAGAAGAGAGAGAGTATTTTCCGTAAGGCTTTCTAATATATTACTTTTACCAAAGTAAGAATACCAAAACCTTCCCAGACTAATTCTCGATGAGGCGTGCATTGCGAATCGAGATTTTACTACGTGATCGAGTGATTGTGAAAGATCACTTTTTTTTTAAGTTTGGGATCTAATTCTACAAATATCAGATCACCAAAAGTAAAAGCAAGCTAAAACGAAAGCAACTAAAGTTAAAATCAACGAAAACGATAACGGGATCCTAAAACCGTGCTTTAAAAACCAAATCCAAAAAATTTTAACCTACAATGCAAATTTAATTTTAAAGTCCTAAATGAATAAAGAAAATTAAAAAAAAATAATTATAATTTTTTTGACTTTTATATTAATTTATTATGAAATTAAAAACTGTTTTAATAAAATAAATTACTTAAAAATACAACACTAATTGGAAAATTATGCAAAAAATCAAAAAATTCCTTTGAAACCATATTCTAAGCCTAGATAAAATAAAATGGGTCAAACAGCATATTGGAAAAACTGGTAAATAAAACAAAATAAGGCTGAAAGCTTAATTGGCTAAAATGTGTATAAAAGAAAAGTAGTGTGGAGTAATAAACGAAAAAGACCCAAGGACAGTTGGTAGTGGAGTGTGGTGTTAAATGTGTTGGTGTGTGAAAGGGAGGTCACAGTATCACCCATAGTGACCTCTCTTTCATATGACACCCTATTCTTATTTTTTACTTTATTAAAAAGTTATACAATAAGCAACAAGTAAATCTTAAAAAAAAAGGAACTTTTTATAAGACTTGAAAATAAGCTAGTAATAAGCTAAATTAAAATGATAGTTTTAGAAAAATAAAGTGTCATTACTTATAAGCTAACATTGATTGGACTTTTGGACACAATAAGCTAAATGAGCTAAAACAGATATTAAGCTAGACCTAATAAGCTATAACTGCTTGCTTCTGCTTCAGCCATTGCAGCAACAACTCCTTGATTAATTAAGGCCTGAAGTTGTGCCTCAGTAACAGTTGTGGTTGTTGCATTTGGAGCTGGTGTAACTGGTGGGACTCGGGTTGATCTTGTGGCTCTTTTTGGTGCCATGTTCTTAAATCACAAGAAAATACAATACCCGTTAGATTTCAATACAATCATAACGTAACATAACATATGCATCATAAATAAAATAAGATCACATCGCACTGTGACCAGAAGAAATAACTTATAAGAGTATATTATATAAGGCTCTTATTGTAATATACGTAATATATTATAACCACGTATATCAATTATGAATGCATCTAGTCCCACTAATGCAACAAATAGTGTGTCCCATAAAAACCCTTTTTATGAATGCAATGTTTGAAAACGGTTATAGTCCAGCAAAAACATTTTGACCTGGTTCTCTATAACCTTGGCTCTTGATACCAATCTGTAACACCCCCAAAATGGGTCGCAGCGGAATAAGGATCCGGGGCGTGTTACTTCAAGATCAACAGCACAAGATATATATAAGAACGACACAAAAAGTCGTTTAAATTGATACATTGGATTTAATTAAAAGACATATTACAAAAGCTTATAGCTTCACTTGTTCCTTGTTTAATATTACAAAAGATGACATAGATTTCCCAAAATATGATATAAAAGTCTTTAAGCGTGCAATCCAAAACGTAACCCAATGCATCCTTGGCACCTCGTGCCTATTGACCTCCTGAAAACATTGCTTAAAACGTCAACAAAAATGTTGGTGAATTCATAGGTTTATGTATTTAAATTATGCAGGACCGCAAGACTTTCCCGTGATGTTACAACATATGCAAACAATCACAAAACCAGATTACATTTACACTAAGCTCATGACACTGAAGCTCGACAGTCTTGTTCGCAAAATATTGCTACTCAGCCCGAAATGATGTTCTAACCCGAAACATCCCTGATTCGACATGCTATAACGTTCGTTCCCGGTGATAGCTAGTCACCCGAACGGGGAGGTCGTTTCCCAAATAGATCTATTAAATAACATTCGCGCTCACATAATGTAATTCCCAACTACATCTATGCAATTGACAGTTCATGATAATGGGCTCAGGAGGGTTATCGCTACTTAGGCAAACACATAATCAATATACTTTAAACACTTGCGTCCAATTTATAAAACAAAGCATGTTTTCACCCCAAATAATAGTAAATCAGTAAAACTGTAAAAAGTGTGGGGCTATGAACTCACCTCAAGTGAGTGATCTGATAACAAAATATCCCAAGTAAAAACGTGTCACGCTAACGCTCAAATGCAACCTAGTTAATATAGGTCGAATCAGTATTCAAGTACGTTGTCTAACAACAACTGCATATAATCCTATATAGTTATCATCGTACTATCGTTCGGGCTATCATAATTTAAGAGGTCATGACATGACGTACGAGGAGTTAGGACACTTTAAATTGTAAATCCAACAGCTCGTCAATACGCCATCCGAAGAGGCCTCATTATGAAATTCCCTAGTAATATAGCACTTTGATAACTAATAACACATATATTCTATATAGCTATATCACCATCTAATCGTTTAAGTGAAATCGTATTTATAAAGTAAAAACGTTTATAATTACGCCTTTAGCAAAAATGACATAACTTTGTCGTTTTAAGTCCGTTTCTCATGTTTCTTACGCCCACGCTTTTGTATTAAGACGAGTGATCATAAAATCATATTTTTAGGTTTTCAAGATTCTATTGTGACTAGTGTTTTTACTGTTCATTACAGATTACAACTCATTAACGCAAAACCCGTAAATGTCGTATCTTATTGGTTATAGCTCTGTTTTTAGCGATTCTTTCTAACACGTTCTCGTAATTAAAAGTTTTATCATATTATTGATGTTTACAAAGTATAAGTTTCTGCCATGAATAGTAACTTTTTATAAAATTTATTTTATAAAGTATTTAGCGTCGTAAACTCGTAACTAGCGTATCTTCTTCGTTATAAATCCAATTTTGGAGTTTCTTATCATTTTGGAATCCTTATGAGATGTACTATATTTATAAAACCTAATATGGCTGTTACCAAATTCGAACCAAAATAGAAAGTTTGAAGTTTTTTATTAAGACATGTTTTAAGCTTGATTTTTGTACCATTAAGCTTCAACACGTTGCTACAACTACTTTACAACACTTATATCTTATGTCATACATATATTAGGTCCATTAGTTCATATTTTTCCCATGCGTTCAAGATAACAAGTCCTCTAATCATACTTTAATCAAAAGTTGTTAATGAAACCCTAATTTTAACATGTTTACTCATGAACTTTTTATACTTAAATCAAGTATGTACAAGAGTTATACATCCCTTTTAACATCATATTAGCATCCATGTGACATGTAAATAAGTTCATAAAACATTAATCATAAGTAAATATCCATTTTACATATTCAAAAGTACCCTAAATGGTGATTTAGCTAAATATAACATATGAACACATAAAATCTTAGTTATGAAAAGATAAAGGTTTGAAGAGGACCTTATGATGAACAATGATGATAGAAAACACAATCTAAACCCTTGTTTAGATTAAAAACCAAAGCTAGCACACTTGAAAACCCTAATTTCCTTTGAAAACCCTAATTTCCTTTTCTTGCTTCCTTGCTTGCAAATGCTTAACCAAGTCTTGGATCCTTCTTAGAATACCTTAAATATGATGTGTGTATGCTTGTATAATGATAGAAAATCAAGCTATGGATTTGGTTTGGAGGGTGTTTTATGCCGTGGGTTTAAGAAGAGAGAAAGAGAGATTGTTTGCTTTTTATTTTGCTAAGGAAAGGAAGTGTGAGCCTTCTATGTACATGCATGTGTATATATACTACTAATAGAAGATATTAGAAATATTTATGTCTAGTGGGAGTATGCATGTGGAAAGACTTGGAAAGAAAGTTATGAAAGTTTTTTATAAAATCTTGGGATAAGTTTGGCTAGTCATGAGTTCAAGTGGATGCAAGATGCATGTATGGAGATATTTGTGAAGTTTTCTTGGTCCAATCTTGTCCTCCTAGTCATATGTACACGAAATCATGCTTGTGTATAAGTTAGGATATGTTTTTAATCCTAAATAATGAATACTAGCAATATATTAAGTATAATAGGATAGACTAATAAAATGTATAAACTTGCACATGGTAGAGTTTGATTTGAATTCTTTCATGAAGAATATGTATAATGTGATAAATACTTGAAGTTCCCTAATAAACTTAAGTATTCGGGTAAAATTTTGGTATTTAATGGTAGATAAGTTAACGTGCTTCCGGGAAGGCCTAAACGTATTTTATCGCGAAACGTAAACACTTAACGTAACCAATAAAAATAAAATGTGCAATGATAATAATTATCCTCTAAATAATCATATAATACTTGCTTGATGTAAAAATTTAATTATTTAATGCCCGTTTACATTGTATAATCATTTTTTGTTTACGCGATTTAGCTTAACGATTACGATTTAAAAGCAAACCCGTAAAACCCTAAAAATAAATTGTGAATTACATAAAGTCGTACAATGACCTAAAATACGAGGTATTATATTATTTGTGATGGTTGGCTAACACAAAGTTATTATCATCATGTTTAAATATTTTTCATGACATTACTATATGTTAGAAATATTAGTTTTGCTCCTCTAACTTATTTTTGTAGCAAAGTTATCATAGCTCGATTCCTTGGTGCCCTCGAACAAGAGGGAGTACACATCAAGGGGGAGCAAAGTTACCATAGCGCGTATTCATCAACGAAGCCTTTTTGTATCTACAAAAAGGGAGAGAAATGAAAATTAAACTCACTAAATAATTGTTTAAAACTAATTTTACATTTAATGAGTTTGGATTTTATAATCATCAAAAAGGGGGAGATTGTTGATAGAAATAATGCCTAAAAATGTTATTAATGTTTTTTGACCTCTCTACGTTTTGATAATCACAAAATGTAAAAACGCTCTATGTAAAATTAAACGTAAACAAGTAATTAGTCATAAATTTTCATTTCGAAAATTTAATCGCTTAAAGGTATGAATAAATAAATGCTTAATGCATTTTATGATCAAAGGAATTTTTTTTCAACCTCACATTTTTTTATAAAATGTAACAAACATTTTTATAACTTATACAAAACTCTTTTGTATTTATAAGAAATGTTTTATTCAAAATAAATGTTTTGAATTCAAATTTTCCATCTAAAAACGAATATATTTGATCCAGGATACACCTCCCATGGAAAAGACAAAAATGGGAGCGTCCAGCTATGGGGCCCCACTTAAAGGTAAGGGCGGCCCCCTAAGTGATAAGGGGGCCGACACATGAGCTAAGGGGGCTGGCCAAGTAAAAATGCTTCCATCTTTGCCTATAAATAGTGGACTGTTCCCCACTAATTTTTTCACCTTTTGCACACACATTCTTTCTGTTCTAAATTCAGCTTACATTCACTTCCATTCCTTTGATCATTTAATTCTAAGTATTTCTTTCTATGTGATCCAAGCTTAGATCTTCAAGTGCAAGAGAAGAATACTTCCTACCATCAAATTATAAAGTATTATAGCTTAGTTCGTGGGGAACAAAGTTACGAATGTGTCATGATAGAACTAAAGCAAAAGCTCAGATTGTTTAGATCTTTATCTAGGATAAATAACATTGAACATAGAATAATGCATAGCGGAAATAGCATAATGAACAAAGTTATTTCAACAAGGTTTTTCATTCATATTATTCACTATTCGCCCCAATTCTAGATGATCAATTCTAGAACGATTACTCTAACTAGTAACAGGATCAATGACACATTGACCTTGGGGCTACACAACAAACTAGGCGTCTACATTAGAAGACTTACGCCTAGACACACACACACTTTTCTGGTGTTTACATCTTGACACACACAGAAAAGTACACGCCTGATATCTCTTTATATAGTAGAGATATCTAGGTTTACAAAGGATAAGTATAAAGATAAATCTTTTAAACATTTAAGTTTATCTTCTGAATCTTCTATCTGAATAAGGAGATCTTCTAGTATCTTCAAAATCTTCCATCTTTTGAAGAATTCCAGCTTTGCATTTAAGTCCTTTTGTTTCATTCTTTTATTCACTTTGTCTCATCAAATCAAGAATCCCAACAATCTTCCCCTATTTGATGATGACAAAACAAACAAAGTCGTGTACGAACTTCATCATAAAGCCAAAGCTTCCCCTGAAGTTGAGATGTAATCATCTCCCTGAATGAAACAAAACTTCCCCTTAATTCAGATTTCCTTTGTACCATGCCACACCAAGGATCTACAAGTTGCAACCTATTAATATTTCTTCCCCTTTTTGTCATAATCTAATAGGGGACTTTTGAATGTAAGCAACTTTGATCTTAACCACTACAAACCAATATCACACTTCTCTTCTAAGCCTTCTAACTCCTTAAATTACCTACCATTAAGCACAATAAGAAAAAATGAACTTGAGTAGTAGAAACTCACACTAGCAGTAGTAATAATGACTAGTAGTAGTAAAAAACTTCACCTTAATAACGCATGTAAATGGTTAAACATTTTAACAATAAGCTTCCCCTGAAACCCATATGTTAACCATTTCTTGAATCTTCAATTCTATAGGCTCTATGTAATGATTACTGATGAAGAAAACTAAGTATAACAAACTTGATGCTGAAGTAGAATAACCCAAACATGTGTCTTATATGTTGTACTATCCACGTGACATCAAACTTATAAATAAATCTGTGAAATATAAGTAGATCACAACCTCTTGTCAAAAATCCTCATCTTCTATGAGACACATACCAAGTGATAGCAAATGTGAACTTTGAGCACCATAAGAAAAAAACACACACCTTTGCTAGATTTTGACAAGTCTTCTTCACAACATTGAAAACACAAACAAGTTACCTCCAAATGTTGTAAGCCATTTGAGATATGATAAAACACGTACCCAAGTAATTCCACTTCACCATCAAATAAGTGATAAACAATCCTCTCCATAATTAATTATTTCAAATAATCCCAAAAATAATAGCCTTTTATCCATTTGAATGAATCTGAATCCGTTAGCTTCCCCTTAAACCAATCAGTAGCAACCAACAGTGGTAACTCCTTCTATTGATAGTATTAAAAGTATACAAGCAACACAAACCTTGGTTTAAGTCCAACAGTAGTAACTGCTAACCCTAGCAGTACTAATACACACGAATCAAACCGTAGTAGCATAAACTTAATATTAGAGCAGTACTAACCTTTTTAATCTCAAGCAGTATTAATAAGCAGTTCAAAGCGTAGCAGTACTAACCAATATCAAGCAGTAGAAACACTTTAGCAGTAGCAATAACTTACTACTATTCTTCTATTCGTGGCAACATTATTTGTTCATTGGCAGTACAAACATATAACGAGCAGTAGTAATGTACCAATA
Organism: Tanacetum coccineum; assembly: GCA_026074375.1. Taxonomy (NCBI): domain Eukaryota; kingdom Viridiplantae; phylum Streptophyta; class Magnoliopsida; order Asterales; family Asteraceae; genus Tanacetum; species Tanacetum coccineum. Next base: position 25,693 of record BQNB010035953.1, on the reverse strand, counting down.
GCAACCTTAACAGTATTATCGTATAAAGGCAGTATTAACAAGCGTGAGTAGTATGAACAAATCATTGGCAGCATAAATTCATGTAACTTGCAGCATTAACACATATGGGCAGCACTAAAATAGATTAGCAGCATTAACTTTCCTTAAACGAGCAGTACTAACTAGTATTGGCAGTATAAAGTGCTCCTTCGTCCCATACCTTTTGAGACACTTTTTAGCGTCAGTAAAGCACCAATGTTTATGATCACCAGCAGTACTGTGTCTCGTGGCAGTAGTAACCACCAACGAGCAGTACAAAACATATAACCACTGTTTAAGGATACCTTTTTTAAGTATCCAGACGAAACTTTTAAGTGTAACAAAGCTATCACTAATTCATCATTCTCATCAACTGCTAATGATTCTTTTCATAGAATAAGTTCTAAAGAACTCTTGAATTATATAACCAAGAACCACAATCAGCAACCATCTTGTTGTCACGAACCAATCAACAATAATTGTGAAGAAACTTCCTATTATATCAAATTAGGGTTGCTAAAAAATCCTAATATCACCAGATTCGACATGATAACCAAGACAAAAAATTCATACCTCTTTTCCTTGATAGATGCGACACCAAAACACCTTGTAGATTATATATTACGAGCCCCGTGGCTCTGATACCACCTGATATAACTAAAGCACGTGATAGCTCTTGATAACAAAGATAATAACATGCAACAGAATAAGAACAAATCAAAGTTATCATAACAAGGTTTTTCATTCCATACGTTTCCACCAAGCCCCGATTCTATATAATCAGTATAGAACGGCTACCAAACTATAACAGGATCAAGTAAACTTGACCTTGGGGATACTAACTAACTAACTATTAGAGACGTCTACATCTCTAAACCTGTGCACACTAAACCTACATGTCTGGTCCTCCTTTTATAACATAAGGAGTCTAGGTTTTCAAAAGATAAGAATTAGAAAAACAAATAAATCTTTTAAACTTTAAGCTTTATCTTTTAAATCTTCTATCTAGTATCTTCAAAATCTTCTATCTTTTGAAGAATTCCAGCTTTGCATTTAAATCCTTTTGTTTCATTCTTTTATTTACTTTGTCTCATCAAATCAAGAATCCCAACATGTCATAATTTGAAAATCATTTGTGCATCTTGTGTAATTGTATGTAACAGTTAGATAGTGGTGATCATAGAGAGTATAGTTAGATCGCGGTGATCGTAGAGAGAATAGTTAGATCGGGGTGATCGTGTTAGTGTTTAGGTGAAGTGATATCGTGTTAGTGCGGTTGGTATTTTAGTCCTCAAATACAAAGTGTGTGGTAGATTGGTTCTAGCTAAGATTAGAACTTGGCATTTAGCTTAGTGTTGGAAATTGGTGTAAGCTACTTATGTACGGTTTTCTCCGCCTAAAGGGAGTTTGTTGACATAGTGAAGAGAACTCTCGAGTTGGGTAGGAGCTTCGTTATCAAACCACTATAAATCCTTATGTTATGGTTTGATCTTTCTAAATCTTATCTCTTGTCTTGCATATTTATTTATCTTTTTATTTACTTAGTTAAATTGTTCATATTGTGTGTACATTGAGATCACATAAAATCGAATCTAAGTTTTTATAAACAAACAACACACTAAATTAAAAAGTTGTAAACTATTTAACTCCCCTTTCTAGTTTTCCATCTGCTAATTGATAAGAGGCACTAAGATTAACCCCGTTTTAAACCTATGTTTGTTTTTATGGTCACCTCGACCATATAACTATCCCACACCCTTACCATGCACTCATTTTTTGTGCAAGATTCACCTAGTACACCCCTCTGAGCCTATCCTTTTCATGGTTCTCGTAATCTTTTGGTGGATTTTAGATTATTAATGAAGAGCATTGTTTACACCCATGCCCATTTGTTACACCTAAATCACCTTAGCCTTCCTTGTATGTACTCATTTTTAGTACATTGTTGTTATCACCATTGTAAACCCTGTTAATTATTGCAGGAGTACATAGTTGCTAAGTCGAGTCATTTATCAATGTATATAGTTTTGGGATGATTGGGAATCATGGTAGTTTTTATTTTATGGAGAAATGGGGAAGAAGTCACCTATTATCCCCATTAGTGCTCAATACGCTCCATGTTTTAATCCTACTGCATTAAGCTAATTTTAACAACAATTTACCAATATTAAGCTAGAATTTAACTTCTATTGATCTGTAAAATAAGACTTTTTAAGAACCAACCAACTGCTACCACTACTTGACTGAATTTGATTAAAAACTTAAAAGGCTTTTCCAAGGACGACTAACCAAAAACATATTAAGATTATGCATTAGCAACTTATTTTAAGCACTAAAACAATTTCTTAAACAGTCTTTTAAAATAATTCACTAAAAAGCATTTTTGAAAAACCAAAAACTAGCAGACATGAGATTTTCATAAAATAGGCTAGAAAACTTATCAAATCCTATTCTAAGCTTAATAACACTAACATTTGGACTGAATTAAAGCTTATGAAAATTCATTTGTATACCAAAAACAGACTGCACATTGTTCTCTTGCATTATAGATACTTATCCCAAACACCCCTTTAGACTTTAAAAAAAACATTTTAAAACTAAAACAGAACAAACTAAGTTTTGAATTGCTTAGACAGATTAAGAACTAAGATAATTAAAGTCAAATAAGCAAAAACTAAAGGAAAAATAAGCATTAAATAATAAGCTAGATTAATAAGCTAATTTGACTATGATAATGACATATTTATGAAACTTAAGATTAAATGTAAACTAAACTATAAATTGAATAAGACAAACAAACACAGAACTAAACAAGCACAAATAAGCATAAGATTAGCAGAATTATGAGCTGAATAAGCAGAATTAAGCAACATAAGAAGATTAAGCTAGAAGGAGTAAAAGAAAGTGTACCTTAGTCCTCTACTTAAACAAGGACAAAAATGTTCAAAAGAGCATATCAACTAGCTCCAGCTTATCAAAGATAAGCTGGTAATAAAGCCATAAGCCCATCCCTTTTTGGCTTATCTTCCATAAAGCTTAAAACCATAAACCTTAGCCAATTGATATCAAATTTAACCAGCTTGTACAAATAAGCTTTGGAAGCTTATTTGTACAAGAAAACACTAAATTGAGATTTAAAAAAACCTTAAGAGAGCTTATGATAGCTTACTATGAATATAAGGTGAATTTAGAGTAAAAACATAAATGTAAAAGATAATTAAATTGAAAATTTAACTTTTATTAATTCAATGAAAGGTACATTAAGCTGAAATTCAATACAATAAGCATAAAATAAGCTGGTAAATAAAACTACACTACTCCTAAAATCTAACACGTTTCACAAGAGAAGTCCTAATCTATTTATAGAGGAGCCAAGCGGCTTGAGTGTGCTTGTTGTATGAGGAGAAACCTTCAGAGCTAATCTTGGCCTTCCATCTCTTAACCGCCACAAATCCAAATCAATCTAAGCCCTTTATTTGATCACCACGTCACACTAGCCAAGAATGCTTAAGATTGCCAACGTGGCTTTCCAAGTGTTAGAAGGTGTCAGACGTTAGCTTTTAGAAGCAATTAACAGCGTGGGATTGGGTAAAATGGAATTTACCCTACGTGTGTATTGTGTAAAAAGAGGGAAAAGAGGTAAACGATATACAGTGTCGTTATTTTGACTTGGTTTTTATTTAGTTTGACGTGGGCTAGGGGTTTGGTTTGGGCTTATTGTTGATCCCAAATCTAGATCGATTCCTTACCTTGTAAAGAGTATGTTACCTTGGATAAATCCAAAATAACAATAGTAGAAACTTTGTGTGTATATCAAAGAGTATGCGAAATCTATTCTTTAATATCTAGAAGATATATCAATGAAACAATAGATATGAATGAACAAAATGCTTCAATATTATTAATGATAATAATACGAGTACTCTATCTTAGTACTAAGGTTACAACCTTGAAGCTTACAAGACACTTAATCTCTAGATCTGTGTATCTGTATTTGTGAAGATATGTTATTAAGATATGTTCAACTAATGCCTTAGAGCCTCCTTTTATATACTAAGGAGTCCTAGTCGGCTTACAATATATTCCTAAGATATCTCAATCTTTTCTAAACATAAACGTAATCTTCTAAATAAATACATGTATATCTTGTACATGCCCTCAAGTAGAACTTGTTTGATCATTTCATAAAAAGATTTCTCGAGAATAATTTCAAAGAATATGAATTTGTAAAAACTCTTTTATGCTAGAAAAAAAAAACATCATAAGTGCCGAAACACCTCACGAAAAAGGGGATAAAAAGTCACTCAGCTCTCCTCTAGTCTAAGTATTTCATTTTTGGGGTGATCGCTCAATTGCATAGTCATAGTTTGTATTCTACCTTAGCTTTGAAACAGTACACCAAATCTGCACTAGTTAGGAATTAGGTCTAAATAATTCTCAAAAGGCAACAAGGGTTATTTTGGTTTAAGGGTGGATTAAGGTTAGGATAGATATGGAATACACATTTAATGGTTGATAATGTAAAAACACAAAACAAATAGTCTAAAGTAATCTAAGGTTGTCATAACTAGCTACTGTCCATTCATGGGTCCAAGAGTCAAAGTCTGAAAATCTGTTCTTTAGTATATGGCTTACTTAAGCTCCATTCATCAGAGTATGGTGTATTAATGGGCTACTTGCTCCATTTTACAGGAGATGTTTTGGTGCCATTATAGGCTACTAGCTCCATTTTTTATTTTTGAGTTTGCACCATCTTAACTTTTTTAGACTATGGGTGGCCTTTTTTTTGTTGCACCCTCTTTTATTCGTGGTAAATATGCAAATGCTACAGTGGTTTATTATCTTTTATTATTGCCCCTAAAACATTCGATTTTACACGACATTCCCCCCACTTAAGATAAACAATGTCAAAAGTGGTGGTATAGGGGGGTCTTGATAGATCATAACTGATTGGTCTTCCACGAAAATATATAATTCTCGTTCCCATTCCCTCGAACCATGAACTTAAGTAGCCAGAGATTTCAACACAAATAAAAATAAAGACTACAAGGTATAGGCTAAGGTGAAATGGTGTAACGAAACATATAGAGTAGGTTAAAAACATAGATTGGTTTAACATGGGTGATCTAAGGGTATCTTTCACGAGTTCAACATAGAGTTTATCACGGTGAGGTCAACAAGTCCAGTGTAACAAGTCGATAAAATGTTAAGAACGTTTTAAGATTTACTAGGATAGAAATAACAAAGTAAATAGATACGCAGCGGAATTTAAATATATAAAGAAACAATGTTATTTTCATAAGGTTTTTCATTTCATACAAGCCCAATTCTATATTTCAGTATTAGAACAGTTACCTAACTGTAAACAGGATCAACGAATCCTTTGTTCCTCTAGAGCTACACCACAATAGACTTTAACTCTCACATCTTAGGATAAACATACCGTTGTTTGAGTGCACACACAATCACACCTATATAAATGTCTATGGATTCTTTATATAGAGTGTCCCCCCCTATAAGAGCTTACAAAGGAATTTTAATTGTATTAGGAAACCTAAATCTTTCCTTATTATTGATATTTATTTTTATAGCAAATCTTTAGATTCCTCCATCTTTTTTAGAATTCCTATTGTCATTTTTGAGCTTTTGTTTCATTCTGTCATCCTTTGAGCAAGGTCTTTTATATCATCACTCTTTAATTCTTTTAACAATATTCCCTATTTGATGATGACAAAACAAACTGTAAACTGATTCCAAGATGATCATAGTAGCTTTGTTGATCCCAATAGAATAGATCTTGCTTAGCTTGTTTTAAGGTCTTGTTATAATGAATAAATTCACAAATAACTTCTGGATAGAAACTTTGGTTGTAAATTATCAAGGACTTTGCGAATCTGTCAATGATACTAAGAAGAATTTTAATTAATTGATATCAGTAATGAATAAGATATTATAACAAACAGTTTACCCAAACTTACAGCCTCAATAATAATACGATCATCTTAATTGTGTTAGGTTACAAAACTGAGCTAATCGACTTAGGTTTTAAAACTATGAAAAGAGTATAGTGAGATATGAGATATATCTAACCTAATACCTTTGGACTCCTTTTATACACCATATGTTGTCTACTGGGTTTACAATATATTTCCTGAATTTTCATGATTTTCTAATCAATAATCTTATCGACAAAAATATCTCATCCATATCACATAAGCAGTACTAACTTGATCTAACAGTACTAACTTATAACCAGCAGTATTAACTTTCTCAGCATCATTAACTTTATACTAACAGCAGTAACTTTACATCAGCAGTAGTAACCACTTAGTATATTTTCCTTGAACTTCTTGAGCAGTAGTAACTTTCACTAGCAGTCTTAACTTTTGCACTAGCAGTATGTTAATCTCTTAAGAATATTTTCCTTTACTCTTTCACCAGCTGTAGAGATCATAACCTGCAAGCAGTAACTTCAACTGCCTAAGGAAGTCTTTTAATCCCAATAATCCTCCATAAATTGAAGGTCTCTTTCTGAATCTTTATTAGTTTCTTGATTTATTAAGCTTTATCTTCACTAAGAGGTGCATTCCAAACACTTCATTCCGGTACATGGCCTTCCTTGAGTTGTTTCTTGGACCAATCTTTGAAGCTCATATGCCATTTAGCTATCATATTCAACTTAAAAGCTTCACATTATTAAACATCTATATGTAGTGTGTGCTTTGTAAGTGGAGGATACAATGTTCTCAACCATAGATAATATTGGTTGGTCTGCACTGTTACACCTATGAACTCCCATAATAATTCAAAAGCTTCAATTCAGCACTTTTTAACTACTCATTGTTGATTCTTCCATATACTATCTTCAAAAACATGATGTTAAACATGGTCTTTTAAATTAGATGTAGAAAGTATCCATGTAATTCACTCGGGCTCTCTGTCTTCTTAAATCTTGCTTTGACTATCCTCCAAAGAACTTCTAAATCTTCTCTATCAAAGTTCTTAAGCATTTTACTAAAAGTAAGATACATCTGAGTCTTACCATCTGCTCTGATAATTTAAAAGAAACTTTTCTTCCCTTCTTGATAGATCTTGTAGTCAACAATTGGAATTTTGACAGACAAGGGTGTAGCATCAATAGTTACATCATCTCCATCATCTGGAACAATCTCAAAGCATTGTTTAAGTTCTTCTTTCTCTTATCATCATCCATCTTTTGCTTCTTAGGTAGAATCTTATTGAAGAGATCTTCCTACTGCCTCTCTTAGAACTTCCTTGATGGTTTTGTTCATGCCTTCTGCTCTATCTTTTATTCCTTTTACCACTTCTAATCCACAGGTACAATGAGTCTATCCAATGTGGTCTTGTCAAAGCCTTTGAACTTCATCAAAAGCTTTTGTTCTTCAATGTTTATGAGTGAAATCAGCATTGTTTTTTCAGATAAGTATACATTTGATTCCCTTTTTGAGCTTTGGTTAGTGGTTTTATTCTCTTCTCTTCTGTTCTAAGTCTTGCAAAATGCTTCTTCCTTTTATCCATGAGCTCTACAAACATCTTTGACTTTTCTTTAATGGTCAACTCTTCCTGCTCTTATACCTGTATTCTTGTAGCTAGCTCATAATCAGCATCCATCATAGCTTGAGCATTATCCCATTTAGCAATGTTTGCATCTTCTTCTCTTTCTCTTGCCAGCCTTTCCTCTTTTTCTAGTTCAGCTTGCATCTGAGCTTGCAATCTTTGAGCAATTTCCTCATTAAACTTGATGTGGTCCTTTTTCTTTAATGGCTTTTCTTGTTTAACCATCTTACCCTTTCCTTTGTCTTTAAGATCATGTTATTGAGGTGGTAGTGTTGGTCTTGTAGCAGTCTCACTAGGTTCTTACATAACCACTCCTCTTACCTTTGATTTCTCACTCCTCATCTTCATAAGAGTCTGAGCAATTATAAGATCTTCATCTTCAAAAATAGTTGTTTGTTGGAGGAGTAATTAGTTTCTGCAAGTTTTAATAATACACTGGCAAGTAGTAACATAGGTTCAACTAGTTACTAACAGATACACCAGCAGTAGTAACTGGTGCGATTCAGGCAGTGAGTATTAACTTCTGTACCAGCATCTTAACTGCATGCAAAGTAGGAACTTCATCTGTAGCAGCACTAATCACCTGCTCTGCATCTCCTTCAACATATTTGAACACTTCATCCATATCTGCATCAAAACCTTCATCATCAAAATCACTTTCTTCAAAGATTAAACTTTGTTTTCCCTGTTTCAAATTCCTCCCCTGTTTGGATGCATCCTCCTCACCCAAACTTCTTCTTCTAGAGGTACCAATCTTGAATAAATTCATCCCTTGAGTTCTTGACTTCCTTTTCCTTTCCAACTTCTTGACTCTCTTCTTCAAACTAGCAATCTCCTTTGCTTGAGCAGTCTTTGTTGTCTCTCAGTCAAGAACTCTATCAGACAGTTTTGTATAAAGGTCCATCAATCTTATGTTTAATATGTCTCCCACTTCCATGTATGTTAACTTTAAGAGAGGTGGTCATAGGATATTTAGATGCAGTCTCAAACCTATTTGACTTTTTGCATTCTGCCCAATTATTGTATCTTCGGCTTGGGACCACTACCTGAACCAGTTCCCTGAGGACTTGGCTCATTAAGTGTTGCCATGGATTGGGTCCTATTTATGTTACCACTGTCCTGCTCTGCTTCTAAGCTAGAAGCAGTAGTGGCAGCCCTTTCCATTCTGTCTTCCCTCTCCTTAGTGACAGTCTCATCTGCAACAAGGGAAATAGGTCCATTAGACTGAGATATCTCAGTGGCCCTTTTGGATTTCCTAGGTCTGTGAGTCTTTTTGGGTTGAGATGATGATGGAACAGTGATTGGTTCTTCATTAGAGGGTTGAGCAGATGTGGATGTGTGTTAGGGATCAGTGGGTTATCCTGACCCTTCACCCATATCTGCTTGTTGTGCCAGTAATAGATGAAAACATGGTGTTACAGTCCCACCTAAAAATATTTTCTTGCCTTCTCATGTTTGCAAAAATCTTTTTAGTTTAAACAGCATTACTTCTTTTAAAAGATTTTCAATTTGTTTGTTCAAAAACAGTTGTAAAAACCTTGGATACATTAAAAACTTTTTAGAACTATCCAAGTTCCTCATCATACCATCAAAAATCAATTTAGAAAAATTAAACTTTTGATTCTTAGCCAAACATATAACTGCTGATGCTATATTAGTACCAAATTCATTCCAAGCAGTTGATTTAGAACTTAAACATTGTAAGATGGTATGAATTAGATACTTCCATTGAGGGGAAAAGTAAGGTTTATAAAAAGTAAGTTTCTCAGAAAGCTTTTCATATCCCATCAATTGAAGGTTTTCAAAAATTTTAGTGTTTGTTAGACAAGCAATACCATCCTCATCATCAAATTGAAGATCTCTCCTCACAGATGATTCTGATATTACTATTGTCTTGCCCTCAACCTTGGCATGAATCTGTGTTTCATTATTGACTGTTTTGGTCTTAGCAGTAGACCAAAACTGTTTCAAAAAAAGATTCACTAAATAGTTGGACTGACTGTCAAGGCCATACCTTATAGGGTTAGCTTCAGGAAGTCTACTATCTTAGAAATTTAGGCATTCTCTGTGGATTTTCCAAGTAAGCAAAACTATATTATAGTAAGTCAGGCAAAATTTAGGCCGCAATTTAGATTTCAAATTTTTTTAATAATTGACATTGAAATTGAATTAGGGTTTGTGAATTTAGAGTAGTAGAATGATTAATAACGGTTATGGTGTGATCGAATGCGCTTAAATAGGTAATAAAGGAAACCTTAATGCGCAAGTATCCGTTTTTATAGACCTAAAATATCAGTAGTGTGTAACTTAACAATAAACTAGCAGTAGTAAGTTAGCCTGGCAGCCCTAACTTTTGCCCAGTAGTACTAACTTTCGCCCAGCAATACTAAGTAATGCCCAACAGCATTAACTCTTGAGTTACCAGTTTTAACTTCAATTTCATACCTAGCAGTTGTTACATTCCATTTCAACCATCCTTTGTGTATAATCCGTCGCATATTAACATAATTAAACTCCCCTCAATCAATACTTCAGAGGTTAAGCATTCCAATACTTGTAATCAGATATTGAAATCTGCTAACATCAAATGCTTTTGTGAGCAAATCTGCAACATTCTGATCTATGTGAATCTTGATCATATGAATAAGCTTCTTCTCATTAGAATCTCTGATGAAGTGATGCCTAATCTCAATGTGCTTTAAGGTTCTTCACTATGCATATTGTGCTCTCATTATCAATATAGATCTTTGTATGCATAAAGTTATACCCATAATCAAGCATTTGATTTTGTATCCAAAGCAGTTGTCCACAACAATTGGAAGCATCTATATCCAAACTTCAGTTATAGGAATTGCAACCATGTCTGTTTGTCTTGCATTTCCATCAAAATCAATCTACACCCTAGGAATTGACAACCTCCTGTTGTGGACTTCCTATCTATGCTTGCTTGCACAGTAGTCACTATCAGTAAATGCCACCAATAAGGTGATCTTAGGATACCCAATAGGCCCCATTTAGGTTTTTAATCCTTGAGTTATCTAAAAATTCTTTTCTAGCATGAAGATTATGAACTTTAGTGGATTGTACTTGGAGTAATTGCACAAGCAATACTGCAAAACATATATTAGGCATTGAAGAGAAGTTATATACTTCATGATTCAATCATGGGCTATTTATAAGTGTTCTTCTTCATCATCACCATCTGCATCCTGAAGAAAGGCTAATGGGTTTCCATGGGTGTTGTGCTTGTTGTTTTGACATCCTAAAGCCAATTTCTTCTAAATCTCAGTCACATACTTTTTGTCTTGGCTTATAAAAATCCCCATATTCCTTCTGCTTCACTTGCAGTCCTAAGAAGAATGTGAGTTCACCCATAATGACTTCTTTGAATTTCTTATGCATCATCTTCTCAAATTCAGTACATAATGACTTCTTTGTAGAACCAAAAATGATATCATCTACATATACTTGAGCTAACAGAACATCACCTTTGTCCCTTTTGATAAACAAAGTTTTGTCTATCTTTCTTCTTTGAAACCCATTGTCCAACAAGTAAGTTGACAAGGTTTCATACTAAGCTCTGGGAGCTTGATGCAATCCATAAAGTGCTTTTTATTTGTATACTCTGTCATGGAAGTTTGGATCGTCAATACTGATGGTTGACAGACATAGGACTTCTCTTTAAATCTTTCCCCTACCATAACGAAAAGCACTCTTTACATCCATCTTGTACACCACAAAGTCTTTTGACTAAGGCATAGGCTAGATAGCCTAAATGACTTATTCTTTTTTTTTTTTTTTTTATTTTTTTTTTTTTTTTTTTTTTTTTTTTTTTTTTTTTTTTTTTTTTTTTATATATTTTTTTTTTTTTTTTTCTTTTTTATCATTTTTTTTTTATGAACAGGAGCTAAAACCCTCATCTAATCAATTCATTCTTCTTGTGTGTACCTTTGTTGTAACAATCTAGCTTTATTCTTAATCTTAATACCTCTTTGTCCTTTTGTGTTTTTGAAGACCCATTTAGTTCCTTTAGCTCTCTTTTCATTAGGTAACTCTACCAAAGTCTAAACTTCTTGTAGCTTGAATTGTAGAAGCTCTTCCTGGCATAGCCTCTATCTAGCTTGGATCCTTTAGTGCTTGAACCTACTTTTTGGGTTCTTCTTGTGTAAGAATAATGGCAAACAGAAAATTCTAAAAGTCTTTATGGTTTATTCTTTGCTGAACTAAACTAAACAAACCATGTTCTTCCAAATTCTTTGTCATTCTTCTTGTTTGAGGTGCTAAATGCAAGTCTCTAATAATTTGTTCAACTAGATGATCTTTGTGTATTCTTATAGTTGGAATAGGACTGACAGGCATAAATGCATCTAAATTGTTCATGTCAGCCTCTGCACCAACATCGTCATCATCATCTAAATAAACAATATCTTCCAATTTAGACATATTTGGATCATTTGGAAGTTCAATGCTTATTTTTGGATCAACAACATTAACTTCTATTCCAGCAGCATTAACAGTTGAACTAACAGCATTAACATTGTTAGTGTTGTTTCCATCACTAGCATTATTAATATTGTTAGTGCTGTTAATACCAGCATCCAACACTTGATTAACTCTTTGATCCTCTCTTGGCTCCTCTGTACTTGGAACTTCACTATCTTTATTCCCTGGATCTTTAGCATCCTTCTTTTCCTCCTCCTTTGATGGTTTGAATCCAACATCAGGAGAATCCTTTAAATTCTAAGAGAATAGTAGATCAGTAGTCCACATAGGTAGCAAAATGTAATCTTTGCCAGGTACTGTCTTTATTTTAGCTTTACCTGCCTCATCACATGTTTTTGTACCTGCATTACCATTAGACTGATTCCCTGCAACAACTGGCTTATAGTTCATAGATTTTGTCAGTGCATCTATATCAAAAAGCTAATTAGGTCCACTTCCTGCAATATTAGATGTATTTTCACTAAATTGTACATGCAGGTTCTCTTCTACTATCCTAGTTCTACTGTTGAATACTCTGAATGCTTTGCTATTGGTAGAGTATCCTACAAAGAACCCTTCATCAGCCTTTCCATCAAATTTACCTAGGTGATCTATGGTATTAAGGATTGTAACAGGACACCCAAATGGTCTCATAAAGCTTAAGGCAGGTTTTCTACCTAGAAAAAGTTCATAAGGGGTCTTGTTGTGAGGCTTGATAACTAACACCCTATTTTGGACATAACAAGCAGTATTAACTGCTTCAGCCCAGAAAGTTGTTGGTAATTTTGAATCAGCTAGCATAGTCCTAGCAGCCTCTATTAGTGTCCTATTTTTCCTTTCTGCTACTCTATTTTGTTGTGGAGTCCTAGCAACACTAAATTCCCTCTTAATACCCTTCATTTCACAAAACTGATTCATGACCCTATTCTTGAATTCAGTCCCATTGTCACATCTAATCACTTTCACCTTAAGGTCTATTAGATTTTCTATGCCTGTTATGAATGTTTTAAGGATTTCACTAGTTTCATCCTTAGTGGCTAAAAAGAAAACCCAACTAAACCTACTAAAATCATCTGTGACAACTAGGCAGTACATCTTTTTCATTAAACTCTTTACAAATGTTGGGCCAAACAAATCCATGTGCAACATTTGTAATGGTTGGCTAATTGAACTGACTGTTTTGGTCTTACAAGAAGCTCTGTGTTGCTTTCCCTTTTGACAAGCAACACAGGGTTTGATTAATTTCAAAAAGTTTTGAAGGTAAACCTCTTACAAGGTTTCCCCTTACCAGTTTATTTATTGTTTTGAAATTTACATGTCCAAGCCTCTTGTGCTAAAGATTAGATTCATCTGGTGTGGCTTTTGCAAAGAGACAAGTGAGACCTCCTTGAGGAACAATATTCTTTAAGTCAACACTATACATGTTATCCTTTCTAGAAACTTTAAGTAAAACATGACTTTCATCAGTTAACTTAAAGTTTGGAGACAGAACAACACATTCAGTATCAGTAAAAAGAACATTATTCTTCTTGTCACACATTTATGAGACACTGAAGAGGTTAAACTTTAGTTCCTTTACAAAATACACATCTTTGATATCCAATTTACCAGTTCTTATTTTACCTTTACTAGTGATTTTACCTCCTTTGGTGGTATACTCCAAAGGCAACTTATCCACACATTCAATTTCTTTCATAATCAATGATGGGACATGTTTTTAGAGTCATGTGCCCTAGAGCATACATATCAATAACTCCTTTCTCCTGCCAACTCAAAGCTATGGATTGCCCTGAACATAGGAGTAAGAAAACAGGATCTCTTGAGGGACCATAAGCTATCACTGCCTTGGACTCTGCCTCTGTGCGATCAATATAGTCAAATCTTGTTAAAGTTCATTGATGCACCATTTTGTCTAGATAATGGTCTAATTACTTTTTGCTTTGGTCTCCCAAACCCTAACATGCTTGAGGCCTTTCCAAGCAGCATTTAGCCTCATTTCTTATTATCACTTACTACTACTTTTGGCTTCCCCAGCTATATTAGTAACATTTACCTTAACAGAGTAACTTTTTCATTGATATTATGTTCATATTTATTGTAAACTTATTAAGGTTCCTTCTAAACTTGTGAATGTGCTCTAATTAAAAACATTTGATGCTGGTCTTGGCACAGGTTCACAGTTGGTTTAGGAAAGTAGTATTTAAATTGGTCTAGCAGATATTAACTGATACTGCTGCTCTTGAAGAGTTTTGCCTAGTAGTATTAAGTGTTTTAAGGCCAGATTTCATTAAAACTGCTCTTGGAACAAAATTTTCTTTTGGATGAGGGTGAGACATTCTTTGAGAATTTTGGTGATTCACCCTTCTAGCATTGTTCCATACAGGTTTTTCCACCATTTTCTTTTCATAGAAATCACAATCTTTGATCAAATGGTTAAAACTGCCACATACATAGCAAGCTTTATTTTTAAACTCAAAATTACTTCCTAATTTCTGAGTCATCAAATTATTCCAGTTTCTCTTATTACCTCTAGGACTTTGACTATTTTTCCTAGGGTATTCAACTTGCTTATTGTTCTCTACCTTCTTAACAGACTTCCTAGGTGATTTCACATGCTCATTAGATTTAACATATTCTACTTTAGCAAAACTAGGTTTTCTTGGTTTAGACTTAGACTCAGTCTCATACTCACTCTCACTGTCAGATATCCAATCTTCAATAAGTGGTTCACTAACAGACTTAGGTTTTGACTCACTAGTCTTAACTTCACTAGTTGCAACTGCAGGCACACTAGTTATTGACTCACTAAAAACATATTCTTCCTCATCAGCAAGTACCAAATCAGGTTTAGGGGGCATGAAGTTCCCAGTATAGGGAGGGGGAACAGCATGATACCCTTCACCTGTTTTGTACTTATCATTCACCTGACTATCAAACACTTGACTATCAAACACTTGACTATCATAACCCACACCAGTCTTGAACTTATCACTTACTTGACTATCTAACAGTTTGCTTAGATTCTTAGATGAATTTTCAAACTTTTCTAAGGTAAGTTTTAAATCATCTCTTTCTTTTTTAGCTTTTTCAAATTTCTTTCTAAGCTCTGTTAGTGCATTATCTCTTAACATAATATCAAGTTTTAAAATCTTTATGTCCTCTTCAAAAACAGCCTCATTCTTTTTATACACATCTAGTCTAGCCTCTACAGATTCTAGACCTGCTTTATAAGCTCTTACATTTAATTAAGACTTATTAAAATCTTTTGTCAGATTATCATAATGTTCTTTGAGAGTTTCATAATATTTTAAACATGCTTTAGAACAAGTTGATACCTCAGTGTCTGGGCTTGAACAACTTGAAGAAGTATAGGCCATAAGTGCAAAATTGGTAGGTCCTTCTTCAGCCTGGTCACTCCAATCATACCCAAATCTATCACACTGAGATACTAAATCATTTGAAGTAGTTTCCTCAACTGGCACATTCCTTCTTGTTGTCTCCCTGTTTCTATTATCTTGATTCTTAGGTGCCCTGCATTCCCTAGCAAAATAACCTTTTCTGTGGCAATTATAGCATTCCACCTTGGTCTTGTCAAAGCCAATGGCATCAGTCCCAATCACACCTTGATTCCTTCTTGTCTTCTTAAGAAATCTCCTTGCTCTCATTGTCAGCATTGCCATCTGCCACTTCAAGTCCATCTCCTATAAATCATCAAGATCAATTTGCTTTAGGTCTCGTATTATCAAATTATGAACTGTTAGACTGACTAGCAAAGAAGGAGTAGATCATAGTATAACTCAGACTATCAACATTTGGTAAAGTAGAAGCATTATTCTTAGAGTTAGCAGTAGAAACACCATGAGCAGTCTTAACTGCTTCATTGGTGCTGCTAGTGATATTAAAAGACACAAAAGCTATGTTTTGTGTGTTTTGATTTGTGCTAGATGACCCCATGATTTTTTCTTCATAAATCTTCAGATTGGTGTACAAGTCATCTATGCTTAGATCTTCTAAATCAGGTTTGTTCCTCCAAATTAGGGTATGAGTCTTCCACTCAGATGGTAGACTTCTTAATAACTTCAGATTCACATCTTCTTGAGAAGTAGTTTCTCCATGAATCTCTGGTTGATTGATAAGTTTTTGCAGCCTATCATAGATCTGGTCAAGTCCTTCTGAGCTTTTTCTATTGAAATTCTCATACTGCTGTTTAAGAAGTCTCTTCTGTACTTTCTTTGACTCCTTATTACCTCCAAACCTCTTCTCTATAGCTTCCATCAGAGTCTTTGCACTTTTGTAGGTGTTGAACTTTAGTTGATGTTCATTAGGGAGAGCCATCAACAGAGTACCTCTTGCCTTTAACACATTCTTCCTTGCTAGCTTTTGTTCTGTAGTAGTAGGAGGTACTGATGTCTCAACACCATCAACAGTTCTTGTTGGCAGGGGTGAGTTACCAATTAAGATTACTTCCCAAAGAGCATAATCAGTCATTAAGAAGTACTGTTTGATCCTCATCTTCTAAAGCTCAAATTTGCCTGGATTGAGCACTGGAAGTTTTGCAGCAGCAACCACTTGTGTAGATATTGACTCTGTCTTTTCTTGAAACAAATAGATCTTATGTGTAGAATGGTTCTTGTTATTTAAAGTTTCTCAAACAAGCTCTGATACCACTTGTTGATCCCACTTGAATAGATATTGCTTAGCTTGAAAAAGGCTTAGTTGTATTGAATGAATCCAAGACAACTATGGTAGAAACTTTGATTGAATATATCAAAGACTATGCGAAATCTAGTCTATGATACTAAGAAGAATAAGTAATAAAACAATAACAAACAAGATTGTATAATACCAAACTTTAAGCCTCAATATATTAATACGAACACTCTTAATAGTGTTAGGGTTATACAAAACCTTGAAGCTATATATGACTAAATATAAAGAATGGGATATATGAACTACATGCCCTAGGGTCTCCTTTTATACACCAAGGAACCCTAATGGGCTTACAATGCGTTTTCTACTCATACATATCTTTTCCTAAAATATCTCATACATATCTCTTTAGCAGTACTAAAACAGACTAACAATACTAACTAGGTGTAACATCATAAACTCTTCTAGTAGTAATAACATTTTGTACTGGCAGTACTAATATTACACTAGTAGTAGTAATGACTTAGAACTTTTTCTTCAATCTTGAGCAGCAGTAGTAACTCCAACCAGCAGTTGTAACTTGAACCAGCAGTAGTAACAGTTAAGAATCCTTTTATTGCCAACAAAATATGAAGTTCGGATTATATTATCCTTACTTTCGGTAACTTTTTAAAAATAGAAACTTTATGGAAAAGTTGTGATATTGTTAGTGCGTCAAAGTGAAATGTTTTGCGTCGCACTTGGAGATTGCAGTATATGATTGTATATATGTAATAACAATATATATATATATATATATATATATATATATATAAATGCAAGTTCATCCTCTATTAACAATCATTAGCGACCCATCAAAACCTGTTTCCAACAGACAACATTTAGCTACCGATGCTATGTGGTGCTACTCTCACACTTTCCTAACCAAAGTTGAGCCTAAAAATTATAAAGAAGCCATGACAGAAGCTTGCTGCATTGAAGCCATGCAAGAATAAATTCATAAGTTTGTGCGACTTGGGGAATAAGAGTTAGTTCCAAGACCATCCAAAGTTATGATCCTCAACCTTAAATGGATATTTAAGGTGAATTTTGATGAATACGCTGGTGTGTTGAAGAACAAAGCTTAGTTCGTTACTAAAGGCTTTCGTCAAGAGGAAGGAATTGATTTTGAGGAATCATTTGCACCTGTCGCTCGCATTGAAGCCATCAAAATATTCTTAACATATGTTGCACATAAGAATATGGTAGTTTTTAAGATGGATGTAAAGACGACATTTCTGAATAGGATCTTAAAGGAAGAGGTGTGCGTGAGTCAACTAGAAGGGTTTGTTGATCAAGATCATCCGAATCATGTATTCATATTGAAGAAAGTACTCTATGGTTTGAAACAGGCCCCTCATGCATGGTATGACCTACTATCTAAATTCCTTCTCAGTCAAAAATTTGCTAAAGCTGTAGTTGATCTGACAGTGTTCACTAGGAAGGAAGGCAAGGATCTTATACTGGTACAAATTTATATTGATGACATAATCTTTGCTTCCACTAATTCAACCTTTTGTGATAAATTTTCCAATAAAATGAGCAAACGTTTTAAGATGTAACTAATGGGACAAATGTCATTTTTTCTTGGACTTCAAATTTCTTAAAGTTCCAGAGGCATCTTCATTTATTAAATCAAAATATGCTCTTGAAATGCTCAAAAGTATGATTTAAAACAATGTGATGTTGTTGACATTCCAATGGTAGGATGGTAAAAACTTGATGAGGATCCAAACGGGACACCAGTTGATCCTACTCGTTATAGAGGTATGGTTGGTTCCCTGATGTACCTCACAGCAAGTCATCCTGAACTATTGTTTTCCGTCTGCATGTGTGCTCGGTATCTGGAAAAGCCTACCGAAAAGTACTTAACTGTGGTTCCTTTCGGCACCTCAAAGGAACCATTAACATAGGTTTGTGGTATCTGAAGGACACCAGATTTGAACTAACAGCCTATGCAGATGCTGACCATGCAAGTTGCCAAGACACGAGAAGAAGTACTTCGGGAAGTGCATAATTCTTAGGGTAAAAGCTTGTTAGCTGGTTGTCGAAGAAACAAAAGTGTACTGCAATATCAACAACTGAAGCAGAGTACATTTCCTTTTCATACTATTGTGCACAAATCCTATAGATGTGTTCACAGTTGACTGATTATGGATTTGACTTCAACAAGATCCCATTGTACTGTGATTCTCAAAGCGTAATTTCCCTGTCTTGCAACTCGATGCAACACTCAAGAACGAAGCATATCACTGTTTGATATCACTTTGTCAAAGAGCATGTCTAAAATGAGGTTGTCGAACTCTACTTTGTCAAGACTTCTTATCAGCTGGCGGATTTATTCACTAAAGCTCTCGAAATAGATTGCTTCAAATTCTTGATAAAACGCCTTGGTATATAAAGCATCACACTAGAAGAGCTGAAACTTAAGAAATGGCTTGTGTACATTGAGTAAACAACACGGGCTTTCTAGATAAGATAAGTGTACGTTTCAGTGCATTTATTCTTTTAAAATAAGAGAAATCTTCTTTGACCCAAACAAGTTTTTTCTTTATAAAAATGATTTTACAAATCATATTCGGGTCAATCAATTTTCAAAAACTGGAAATGGATCAAAATCAGTTTTGTCATCAATGGAAAAGTTTTACATGAAAATTCAATCTCTTGAGCAAATCTAAGAAGTCTTTAAATAGACTACGGGTCTTTGTTCAAGGGGGAAACAGTGATTAATCAACAAATTTTTCCACAAAATGCTTCAAAGAAATTCAATCTTTCAAATAAATCGAAGAAATCTTTAAATAGACTACGAATATTTGTTCGAGGGGGAGAAATGTGATTTTAAAGTCTCTAAGTGATAATGTTGTCAAAACACATCACGAGAAAGTATCGCGGAAAGAGTTTTAACTTAAATGGGACAAAATTTAAAGGGGAGTTAATTTATTTTTAACTTTAATGGCTTAAAATGTCTTATGTTAATAACTTTAGGGCTTAAATTTAATTTGGGAATAAGAGTTTTAGGATTTAGAAACTACAAGGGCTAAATTTAACAATACCTCATAGTTATTAATAACTTAGGTAAAGTTTTATAAGGATTTTACAAGTTTTCTAAACTCTAGGGTTTAATTCTGCAAAAACCCAAAACTTTCGATGGAAAAAGGTCGTTGATGTTTGCTTAAACACACATCATTTTTACCCCAGAAAACACTTTAAAACGGACTAATAACCATAAAATATGTGGAATTATATTGTAAATATGTTTGGTTTGTATGATTATGTCTTATGGGTACAAAGGATTAAAACAAAGCAAAAACGGTAATTTTCAGGTGAGTTTCGATGACGTTTTCACGTTTATCGAGATTACGAGTCCATCGGTACCTTTCTCACCTTTTGAACCGGCCTAAATCTCCTTAAATGAACCGGTCAAATTCCTGCCATTTTGACCCTTTATTAATAAAGAACCGGATCCACCTTATTAACCCTTATATATACTGCTTGCATATATATTACAAGAACTCTGCTTGGCGCAGTTGGCACAAGCTTAATCTTTGAGTTCTTATCCTTGAGGTCGTGCATTCGAGCCTGGCTTAGGCTAGGTTTTGCTATGCCTTCCTCTGCCACGTCAGTTGCCACGTGGTTGTCACGTGGTGACACGTGGCTGCCACATGGATGACACGTGGCTGCCATGTCAGTGGCGGCTGTCCAATGACAGCCTGCCACGTGGCGTGGCGGCTGACGGCTAATCATTTATTGCAGGTACAAGGATTCAGTCCAAGGTTCAGAGATGGCGGTTGGCGGCGTGGTGGCTAACCAACCAGAGGCCGCCACATATACACGGTGACAGGCTGGTACTAGGTGGCAGAAGACGCGTGATCCGAGGTGCTAGGTTCTAGAAGGCAATAAATGATAATAAGGGGGAATTTTGGTGGCCAATAGGAGAGTGCCACGTGGCCAAATGATTGGCTCAGAATCATCAGTGTTGCTGGCAAAAGACGCGTACGAGTTAAAGGACTAAAATACCCCTGAGCTCATTGGGCCTTTATATACTCCCTCATTTCACAGATTCAAGACAACTTTTCCTTTCAAATTAATTTCACATAGTAGAATAGTAGAATAGTTTTAGGAGTAGGAGTAGTGTAGTTTTACCTTATTGTGTTAGCTTTAGCTTATTTTGTAAAGCTTTTAGCTTATTGTCTCAACTTATTGTATTGGCTTATTTTATTAATGAAGATGGTTTTCAAGGTTGGTATCACTTAATGCTTATTTTCTTTTTTTAATCCTTTATTTTTCTTATTTTATTTTTCTAGCTTATTTCCAAATAAGCTCTTATTAGCTTACTTTTGGATTCTATCTTTTAAGCTTATATTCGAATAAGCTATCCTTATAGCTTATTTCAAATACTTGTTGGTTTTAGTTTTGGATTAAGCTTATTAATAGCTTATTTCGTCTAGCTAATTTCATATAGCTTATCTCCTTTGTTTTTTAGCTTTTCAAATAGTTATTTTTGGTTTTTATTTTAGATTTAATCCTTAAATATACCCGATTCTCGTTTACTTTTCGAAGAAAACACCTTAGTTTCGGGTGGATTTAAATCTATAGTTTAGTTTTTATTTAGCTTAAAGTTCTTAGCTTTTTCAAGTAGCTTATTATCTTATATCTAATCCTTAAATATACCCGTCTCTCGTTCACTTTTCGAAGAGAACATCTTAATTTCGGGTGGATTTAGATCTAAAGTTTCAATCTTTAGGAGCTTTTAGTTTAATCTCTAGCTTATTAATCATATACGTTGTTTATTATAACCTTTGTTGTGTTTTAATGTTAATGAAAACGGTTCTACATCTAAGGCAAGGAGCTTAAGGGTTTAATAAGCTAGTTTGATATCTTAAGTTTAGTTCTTTTATAGATTGGGATAAAGCCGTAGAATACCAACAAACTTTTCATAATTTATCGATTTGGTACGTGTACTAAAAAAATTATCGATTTGGTACGTGTACTTTCATAAAGTGTTCTCATTTGCACATTTTG